>JAQGBS010004545.1:0-10197 GCA_034698545.1 Acrobeloides obliquus
TGTAGATTTCGAGATAATTGCGTTTGAAATTTTGAATTTGTTACAAGCTCTTCGTTGTAATACACAAACTTTTTTGATTTTTTTATGAGGAAAGATCGATTTTTGCATAATTTTTTAAATTTTGATAAAATGGACATTGTAGAATTTTTTATAGCTAAATGAGACAAACAAAATGACATCAAATTATCCAATTTGTCATTGTTTTGGGCTATTGAAAAGAAAACAGGAATCAGAATTTTTGTTTCAATAACCCAAAATAATGTTCAAATTAGATATATTTGGTGTCATTTTGTTTGTCTCATTTAGCTATAAAAGATTCTTCAATGTCCATTTTACGAAAGTTTAAAAAATTGATGTAAAAATCGATTTTTCCGCATAAAAAAATTCAAAAAAGTTTGTGTATTACAACAAAGAGTTTATAACAAATTCAAAATTTCGAACGCAATTATCTCGAAAACTACAACGATTCAGAACATGCCGTAAAACAAAAAATGCTCCATTTTTCATGATCTTTCCGAATATATCATTTTTTTCATATTGTAAACTTACTGGACTGGTCCTTTAAGAAATGAAAAATTTCGATGAATTCATCGAAATTTGTCATTTCTGTCGCAACTTTTATCATGTTTAAGGGGGGGGGGGTCACCACGTATAGTGTATAGCCTATGGTGTACCTCATCAACGTTAAGGATTGGTCCAAAAGTGATGATACTTTTGTAATATAAGTTGACCCTCTACTAACGAATATGATATTAGTTTCAGTCCATGTGCTTGTGGTGTCGAGATATGTAATTCATGTATATGGGCATATAGGGGTATCCCCGATCTCGACTTTCCCGAGGGCTAGGAACCTCGGGAACAAAATTTCTAAAGGCAAATAGGGGCATAAATGACCATTTTATGCCATTTCCAGATCTCCCAGATGAACCTACAAAACGGCAACATTTCTCGATCCATTTAACGTGAAATCGTGCCGCCGTGACCCTCTTACTACTTAAATTTTTGGAAAGAGCTTGATGAAAGAAGAAAAACGACACCAAAATCATAAGGGTACCCCCTCTGAAAAAAATTAAATTTTTATTTTTGCTTTTTCAACTTAGTTATTTGGTCATTTCGGGTTAGGTAGAATTTTTGGCAATACCTGTTTCCAAATGCGTAGAAGTTGAATAATAATTTTATTTAGCGACGTTTCAACGCTTAACGTCTTTATCAAGCTAAAAATACAACTGATTATCTCAATAAAATAAATTAAAAATTAAATTTTACTGAATTCATCAAAATTTGTCATTTCTGTCGCAACTTTTATCATGTTTTTTAATTTATAATTTATTTTATTGAGATAATCAGTTGTATTTTTAGCTTGATAAAGACGTTAAGCGTCGAAACGTTGCTGAATAAAATTATTATTCAACTTCTACACATTTAGAAAATAGTGTTGCCAAAAATTCTACCTAACCCGAATTGACCAAATAACTAAGTTGAAAAGGCAAAAATGAAAATTTAATTTTTAATTTTTCTTCAGAGGAAATACCTTCATGATTTTGGTGTCGTTTTTCTTCTTTCATCAAGCTCTTTCCAAAAATCTAAGTAGTAAAAGGGTTGGATTTACAAAATTCGGTGACACAGACAGATAAACAGACATTTCTCGTTTAATATTAAAAGATGATTTTTAGGTAGTTTTTTCGAATAGACATTTAAGTTTTAAAATGCCTACGTAATATGCCAAAGATATTGGATTAAATTTTGCTTAAACGTGGGTTCAGAATCGGACACTATTCCGTTTCTAAACATAAGAATACTAATTATTATAATCTTAGATTAGTCTTAAAATTTTTTGTCCTTTTAAAAACTACAGCTGATGTTTAATACTTTTATCAGTTCTCTTTTTCAATAAATCATTTGGCTAATAAACAGAAAAAAATCTGGCTTCACCTCCTTTATAAGTATTCAAAAACTCTCAAAAAATTTGCCTTAAACCAATACATCTACTTGGCTTTTAACCATGCGTGGAATATTCTTATATTTCTTATTCTTCTTTTGCAATATTCCCCTCCATCTTGCAGTAGTCAATCCACCCTATGGCCAACTTCAAGTCCAGGGAACTTATATCACCAATTCAAGCGGAATCCCGATCAAACTCCAAGGGATGTCGTTGTACTTTAGTCAATGGGATGGACAATATTGGAATCAGGATGTGGTAGTCTCCTTGAAAAACCAATGGAATTCGAATGTTGTCCGAGCTGCAATGGGCGTAGACGGTGGTGGATACTTGAACAACCCCGATTCGACTTATGCATTGATTACAGCTGTCATCAAAGGAGCTATTAACATCGGGATGTATGTGATTGTTGATTGGCATGAAATGGGTAACGTATCATATACGCAACAGGTAAAACAAATTTTCGAAATTTCATACCAACTTATAGGCCGTGAAATTTTTCTCCAACATTTCCAAAACTTATGGATCTTATCCTCACATCATTTACGAAATCTGGAACGAGCCACCCTTAACATGGGATGAAATCGTGGACTATGCCAATCCAGTCATCTCTGCTATTCGAGCCAATGATCCAAACAACATCATCGTAGTTGGTACTCCTCATGGTTCAGGCGGACCTTGGTTTCCTCCTAGCCAAAGATTGAATTATAATAATTTAATGTATACATTGCACATTTATATGGACGTCTTCGGAGGCAAACCCCAAGAAGCAGTAAGAGCTCAAGTCACCGCTGCTCTTAGTAACGGGATCCCCATATTCGTGACTGAATATGGAACCTCAAGTGTTTGGCCTAATGCAACTTTGGAATTTGATGAGACAGTCAGTTGGTGGACATACTTGGATCAAAACTTTATATCTCGTGCAAATTGGGATATGACAGACATACCCGGAATGACTTCTGCTATAAAATGGGGAATCACAAGTTATAACACTCCTTCAGCTCAAGTTGGAGCTATTGTTGCAAATTCAACGTATTGGACTGATACTGGAATTTTTGTGAACCAGCGATATCAGAATCAAGGTATCTTTTATCACGTCTATCCAAATTTTATTCCTGATCCAAATTTAAACTAAATATTAAAATTTAGGATTGTGTCCAACATATTGGGCATATCATGCACCAACTCAACACTGCTACAATGTATATTAACTAAAAAAATATAAAAACTTTAAAAAATTTTAGATAACGAGCCAATATGTTACTTTCCAAGATGCTATAAGCGCATGCGATTCTATTGGTGGCGTTCTTGCGTCGGTTCATAACAATGCTCAAAACGCCTTTTTAATGAGTAATATTCTTTTCGCAAGATTTTTCATTTCTTTTTTTATCTAGGTCTCACTAACTCTTCGTCGACTTTTAAAGTCATTCCTGATAGCCAATACTGGCTCGGTCTCTCAATAGACAAAACGAAGAGTCCATGGAACGTTACATGGGCAGATGGGAGTTCGAACGACTATGGAAATTGGGTCGTCCCTAGTTTAGGAACAGCTAATGGAAATTGTTCTGGAGCTTGTGCTACTATTATATATTCGGCCTATGCCCAAAATCCGGGTCTATGGAATGTTGTTGGTCAAAATAGTGGTTATTTTCCGGCAATCTGTCAAATGTCAGCAAGAGGTAATCAAATTTAAAAAACCCAAATTTCACATTTTAGTATACTGCCCACAGGACGGGTTGAATTGGGTATATTACGCAGTAACTAATCAATGCTACAGGGTCTGTTCAAGATTATCAATATAAAAAGTCAACAATTTTAGGTAACGACTCAATATCTTACTTACCAAAGTGCGGTCAGTCAATGTCAATATAGTGGTGGTAATCTTGCGTCGATCCATTTCTGGAATCAAAACCAATTTATCATGAGTAAATTTTTACGATTTCTCCATTTGCACTTGCAAATCAGAAAGGATTGAACGCTTTTCTTGAAATTTTAGCCTAAACGATTTAATTTTTTCAGATCTCACTAGCCCATCAGCACAACACGTCGTCAATTCTAGCCAATATTGGATCGGGCAAACAATCAACAAAGCTGCTAACCCGTGGAATTCAACATGGCAAGACGGAACTGCGACTAACTATGGAAATTGGAATAGCCCTAGCCAAGGACCTAATAATGGAGATTGTACTAACCAAGTTTGCGCTATTATTATGTATTCGGCAACCTCTACATCGGGTAATCCGGGAACATGGGATGCGGTCACTCAAAATAGTGGTAATTACCCGGCTATCTGTCAAATAAATGCGATTTATGAAAAGAAACTCTAGAGCAATAATCAGTTTAAATATTTTATCTATGTGTTCCTGAAAACTCTTTTTGCTAGTTCCTGTTGTATTATATTCGATTGGCTTTTATTTATTAATTGAATGTTTTATAAATTCATTAGATACAATTCAACAATCCCAACAAGAAAAAACATAAAGCATAATTACGATGTACAAAATACCCCTATAAGAATGTTTTCTATGCGAGGAATTGATCGCGCGCATTGCTGGACTTTGAAAACACTTCTCTGACCTTGATTCAGAGAAGAGACGTGTCATTTAAACAAAAATTCCATTTGTTTCATTTACTCATATGTTAAGGCAATTACAAGCGTTTCATAGATTCCCTAATAAAACAACTTCAGTAGTTTTATATACTTGAGATAAAACGGCGCTGCTTTTACCCAAGTGAAAAACCAAATCCATATGTTTAATAGATAACATCTTCAATTAAAAAAATATTTATTTAAAAAAATAGAATTGTAGACGTAGATCTTTTCTATAACGACAAAGACAAGGTTGCACTTGTTTTTACCTTGAAAATTTATGTTTATCCTTTATTTCAATGTCGTTGTAAAGAAGGTGCCTCAAGAAGATCAAATTCAAATAGTCTTTTTATGTTTTGAATTTGTTATTATATTACAACGAGAATCCTTTTAATTACATTTCAACTCAATCCTCTTTTTTCAATTCAAATTAAAAGGAGGAACTCGTTATTTGGCGTTTTTTGACATTGTGATTTTGCTTTTTACACGCTAAATTAGCCAGTGTCTCTTTTTTCTGTCGTTTGTGGTATTGCTGCTTTATTTTGTGTATAATTCTGTGGTAGTTTTATAGTTTAAATTGAATATACTTAAAATAAAACTAAAATGGTACTAAAATGGTCCGGATGCTAATTTTTACCAAACATGACCCCCGATTTCTCCATAAGTATAAAGGCACGGGACTTTTTAATTTTTATGTTTTTGTTAATCATTCACTAAGTACAAAAAAATAACTAGACTTCAAGTTTTAGTAACACTTGTTGGCGTACTTCCACCCCTGTGTGATTTTTCCAGATATTGCCTCTTAAACTTTCATACATGCAATGTGACAAAGACAACGTGATTTAAGAATCATGTGCATTCCCGATAAATCGGATTATATTCCGTTCTAATGTGATCAGATTCTATTCAGTTCTCTATCGGATTCTATTCCACTCTAATGTGAATAGAAAAGATGTGTGCTGATGAATTCATGTGTTTTCCCGAAATAGAATAATACAAACTGTGGAAACTCAGTGAATACCTGAGAAGGGGTAATAATAATAAATGGGTGCCAACATTTTTTTGGTCGATACTATATAGCCTTGTTTTAGCTTGCCCCCCCCCCTCCTGTTTATGCATGGTATGAATCAAGATAAAATATTTCATTGTTATAATCTTTTATTTGTCTTAAAATGTTTTGTCCTCTTAAAAACGATTAGCTGATATTTAATACTTTTATCAGTCTTCTTTTTTAAATAAAAATAAAATTTGTGAATAAAATTTTTCATAACGCTATCATAACGTATTTTGTACTAGAAAAAAATTTAGTACCTGGCTTCACCTCCTTTGCAAGTATTCAAAAACTTTTAGAAAATCTGTTTAAATCGTCACATCCATTTGCTTTCAATCATGCGTGGAATATTCTTCTACTTCTTATTCTTCTTTTGCAATATCCCCCTTCATCTTGCAGTAGTCAATCCACCCTATGGCCAACTCCAAGTCCAGGGAATCTATGTCACCAATTCAAGCGGAATCCCGATCAAACTCCAAGGGATGTCGTTGTACTTCAGCATGTGGGCAGGGCAATATTGGAATCCGGACGTCCTAGTTTCCATGCAAAACCAATGGAATTCGAATATTGTCCGAGCTGCGATGGGGTTAGACCGTGGTGGATATGTGACCAACCCCGAGTCGAATTATGAATTGATTCAAGCTGTAATCGAAGGAGCTATTAACATCGGGATGTATGTGATTGTTGATTGGCATAGTCAAACTAACTTATCATATACGCCACAGGTAAAGCAAATTTTCGAAAATTCGTAGCAACTTATAGGCCATCACATTCTTCTCCAACATTTCAAAGACATACGGCTCCTATCCTCACATCATCTACGAAATTTGGAACGAGCCAAACGTAGAATGGGACGTAATCGTGAACTATGCCAATCAAGTCATCCCTGTTATTCGAGCCAATGATCCGAACAACATCATCGTAGTTGGTACTCCTAATGGTTCGGCCGGACCCCGGTTCCCTCCTAGTCAAAGACTGAATTATAATAATGTAGTCTATACAAAGCACATGTATATGGACGTCTTCGGAGGCGTACCCCAAGAACAAGACAGGGCTCTACTCACTACCGCATTAAGTAATGGGATCCCCATATTCGTGACAGAATATGGGACTGGAAGTGTTTGGCCTAACGAAACTTTGGAATTTGGCGAGATTGAGCTTTGGTACAAATATTTTGATCAATACTTTATATCTCATACCAATTGGTGCATGTCAGACATACCCGGAACTATGTCCGCGATAAAAGCCGGGAGCACAAGTTCTAACACTCCGGCCGCTCAAATTGGAGCAATAGTCGCCAATTCAGAATATTTTACGGAAGATGGAATTTTTGTAAACCAAGGATTTCAAAATTTAGGTATATTGTTTAAATGTTCACAATACCCATCTAAATATTAAAATTTAGGATTGTGTCCAATATACTGGGCATACCATGCACCAACTCAACAATGCTACAATGTATTTTAGACTAAAAAAATAAAAACTTTAAAAATTTTTAGATAACAAGCCAATATGTTACTTTCCAAGATGCTATAAGCACATGCGCTTCTATTGGTGGCATTCTTGCGTCGGTTCATAACAATGCTCAAAACGCCTTTTTAATAAGTAATATTCTCTTGCAAGATTTTTAATTTCTTTTATCTAGGTCTCACTAACTCTTCGTCAACTTTTAAAGTTATTCCCGATAGCCAATACTGGCTCGGTCTCTCAATCGACAAAACAAAGAGTCCATGGAACGTTACATGGGTAGATGGGAGTTTGAACGACTATGGAAATTGGGTTGTCCCTAGTTTAGGAACAGCTAATGGAAATTGTTCTGGAGCTTGCGCTACTATTATATATTCGGCCTATACTCAAAACCCGGGTCTATGGACTGTTATTGGTCAAAATAGTGGTTATTTTCCGGCAATCTGTCAAATGTCAGCAAGAAGTAATCAAATTAAAAAAACAAAATTTCACATTTAGTATACTGCCCTCAAGACGGATTGAATTGGATGTATTACGCATTAACTAATCAATGCTATAGGGTCTGCTCAAGATTATAAATATAAAAAGTCAAGATTTTAGATAACGACTCAATATCTTACTTATCAAAGTGCGGTCAGTCAATGTCAATTTAGTGGTGGTACTATTGCGTTAATCCATTTTTGGAATCAAAACCAATTTATCATGAGTAAATTTTTACGATTTCTCCATTTGCACTCAAGAAGTTCAAATCAGAAAGAGTTGAACGTTTTTTTATCAAAATTTAATTAGCAATCTAAACGATTTGATCATTTTAGACCTCACTAGCCCATCAGCACAACACAATTCTAGCCAATACTGGATTGGGCAAACAATCAACAAAGCTGCTAACCCGTGGAATTCAACATGGCAAGACGGAACTGCGACTAACTACGGAAATTGGAATAGCCCTAGCCAAGGACCTAATAATGGAGATTGTACTAACCAAGTTTGCGCTATTATTATGTATTCGGCAAGCTCTACATCGGGTAATCCGGGAACATGGGATGCGGTCACTCAAAATAGTGGTAATTACCCGGCTATCTGTCAAATAAATGCGGTTTATGAAAAGAAAAACTAGAGCAATAATCAGTTGGAACATTTTAACTATGTTTTCCTCAAAATATTATTTTTCTCTTCCCTATTTTAGTATATTCGATTGGCTTTTTTTTATTAATTGTATGTCCTACAAATTCATTAGATCAATTCAACAATCCCAATAAGAAAAAGACATAAAGCATAATTTTTGATAAAGTTTTGGTCAAAAATCGAACGAAATCGGAACAGCAAAAATGACTAGAACTTATAGGAAAGTGAATCAAAACATTTCATGATTTTTGATTCACTATTTCAATCCAAAAAAGTTAGATCCTGAAAATTTGACTACTACCTCATTTAATGCTGTGTTAAAATACGATGATAATTGAAACTTTTTTCACTAGAAATCAATTACTTTTTGATGAGGATCCATTCCAGATCATGGTGCCACATCTACGAAGTCTTTGGCGTTAAAAAGGAAAATATTCCTATTTTTAAATGAGGAATATAGCTAAAAGAAGAATATATTCATGCTTGTATGAGTCTTGTATTATTCATTTTATATTATTATATCTTTAAAAAGTTGTTCGACTACGTGTCTAGATGTTTGTAAAAATGCTCAATTATCTTGGCAACGACAAAAGATTTTTTTCAAAAAGCAGTTTTGTAGAGCAGAAAAAGAGCTATGCAACGGCATCTTTGATAAAACATTTCCTGAATCGAGATAAGCAAATTTTAGTGAAATGATGTCCCATTTGCATAAGAATCTAATGATTGGCTTGAAGCCCTATCAGCCAGAACTTTTTTCCCAAATTTTTCGGATTCGTGTTTAGCATAAAATTTTGAACAGAAATTTATAATTGGTACGTCTGACATCCGGGTGTTAATTTTATGCGTTGACCACTATAAAAGGTCAAAAAGCTCAAAAAACCGATTTTCGCTGTTGCCAACCTTCAAAACAAGTACAAAGGTACGCAGCCCAGGGATCTGCGTTAAATGTTAAAACTATGGGAAAAAGGATTTCTCCAAAAAAATTTTTTTGGAAAAATGACGTTCTAGAGGTAAAAATAGAGAGAAAAATCGATTGTGCGCATTTCCAAATTGTGAAAACGCTTCCTTGACCTTGAGGGAAGGAATCGGTCTAATGAAGCGAAAATCAAATATTTTCGGATTTTTATGAGAAAACCCTCAATCTTACTAGGCGGGGAAATTGATTGCGCACACTCCCAAACCGTGAAAACGCTTCTTCGACCCTAATTCAGGGAAGAAATCGATGTATTGAAGCGAAAATCAATCTATTTACGTAAATACGTATCCTTTCCCTGAACCAGAGACAAGGAAGCATTTTCAAGGTTCGGGAATGCACGCAATCGATTCCCCGCCTAGAAAAACGTAAGAATCGACGGATTTCTCATAAAAATCTAAACATGTTTGATTTTCGCTTCAATCCGACGATCCCTTCCCTGAATCAGGGTCAAAGAGCGTTTTCATAATTTGGGAATGTGCACAAATGATGTTTTACTCTATTTTTACCTCTAGAAGATCATTTTTCATAAAAATGCAACCATGTCATTGGGACAGGGATTTGCACATACCTGTTTAAGCCCTCCGCACTTCTACTTCAGATATTAAAGGAACTGTACCACGAAATAGATGTTTTTAAAGTAGACTATCTTGTAAAGCAGAAAATTCTGGGCAACTTTGACCAATAAAATTATGCGTTTTGAGCTAAATGTAGGATTTTTATATTGTCAAACGTTTCTCAAGTATTCGTGTCAATACAGTAAATTCAGAATTTTCGGCTGAAGATCTCATTTTTGTATCAATTTTTTAAACTTTCATAAAATAAACATTGTAGCAATTTTTTATAACTTTTTTGAGAAAATCATCTAAGGGGTCAACAAATCGATTTTGTCGAATACTCGTGAAATTTACATTTTTCAAGTACGTGAGTGAAACTACCCCTAGAAGTCATCTTTATAAAACTATATACTTTATGATGTGTACTTCATCATTATGGTAAATTTTTTGGATTGAAATCATGGCGTGTTTCGATTCACGCACCATAAGTTCTGA
>JAQGBS010004546.1:0-10197 GCA_034698545.1 Acrobeloides obliquus
CCCCCCCCCCCTCCCCCTTTTGGAAACTTAATTTATGGATGACCCCTTAGGCGCGTTACAATAAGATGTCCTGGTGCCTTACCGGGGTACCATTTTCGGTTACGTTTTACGGAAAATTTTCAATTTTTCTCCGCCGTGCCTGGGTTACCTCTCTCTCTATAGGGAGTACCCATAAGTCAAAAATGAAAAATAGCATAGGTATCATGCTCCACCCAGATTTTCACTACTCCTTAAAAACTTCTATATAAGATTATCCACTAGTCAAAAAGCCCGTTCCCTACAGAAAATTTTCACTAATCCAGAAACTTTTTATGTGATAAGAATTTAGACTCCACCAATAACGTAGGAAGTATATCTTCAAATCAGTTTACTCTATACTGGAAAACGTACTTCCAAGGTATTCGTCGTCTAAATTTAATACATATAACACTATCTCACATGTCGATCATTTCATCTTAAATCAAGACTGTTTTTCACTCTGAACACAATGCTGCAAAAAATTTTTGAAAAAATTCACTTCATTTGGGTCTAGAGCCTCATCTTTACAAATACCATTTAGAAAAAGAATTTTTTGGTTTAATGAGCATAACTTCTCGTAGGAATTGAACTGAGAGATGGCTGATCACTCACTGAAAATCTGGAAATCAGTGCTATAACGTTTATATAGACACCTATAGAAAGTTTTCGCTTCAATAAAAAGTTATGTTACAATCTTTCGGATTTGTTGACTGTAAAGATGAGGTCCTAGACCCCCTATCCCCTAAAGTGAATTTCTTTCAAAAAATTGCAGCATCGTGTTCAGCATGAAAAACTGTCTTGATTTAAGCTGAAATGATCGACATGTGTGGTTAAATATATTATTTAGGGAAAAGTCGAACTCTCACCGCTTATGATTATTGTATAAATATGAATTGGGATGCAGGTAGTATACAAGTAGACAGATGCGTAACTCTTTGTAACCAACCGAATTGTCGAGGAGAATGTCGTAATCACGTTTCTTCGGATAGTGTAATTCTTATCTCCATTCACTCATATAAAGCGTGTTAGCTTAAAATCTCATGGATATGTGAAGCACTTTTATACCATCAATGGCCGATTACTCGGATCTACTAGTATCATCAGGGATTTAGGAATACTCATATCAGATGAATTTTATCCTCTTCACATATCCATGAGTTAAAAAAGCCACTAGAACTTCTAACATATTTCTTCGAGTCTTTATCACCTCTAACCTTCATCTCCTCTTATTCAACAAAGTACTCTCCATTATAATCTATAATTTTTTCCCAAATTTCCGGCAGCTTTTCAAATACTCTACGATAAAAATCCACGTTTTTTGATGCAAAGTATTCATCCAATGCTTGACGAATTTCTTCTTCGTTGTTAAAGACTTTCCCTCTGAGAAAATGCTCTAAACTTCGAAACAAATGAATAAAGTTTTTCAAAATTGTTTTTGCAATACGCCAACTCCAATCAGAGTCAAGATAATTTTTTCATGCTTAGAAAATGTATACAATCGATTCCCCACATAAAATTACCCCCAGATGGATGCTTTTAGGGCGAAAATAGAAATTTTTTCGATTTTAGCGTCAATACACCAACTTCATTCCCTGAATCAGGATCAAGGAAGCTTTTTCATTTATTCATCGGAAAAATGAAAACGCGTCTTCAGGCGGCAAGTATATTTAGTGCCAAAGCTATAAAAATTGGACAAGTTCGAACAGTATTTATTAAGAATGCACAAGTTGTATAAATCCTTGTCATTGACACGTGTGCGAATATGCGAATTTTGAGCTCGATAAAATTTTTTTCATTGTGACAAAGGAGACAAATTTTCCCCACCATTGTCATTATGAACAATTTATATTCATGGCTAAAATTCGCATATTTTGGCTGGTGACAAGCATTGTCACTATTTGTAACTTGTGCTTACTAGGCGTATGCAAAAACTTTTGGTTCGAGCCGGAATTTGATCCCGAGCCTATTTACTACAAGTCTAGCGCGTTAATCACTCTATTGATTGCGCCCATTGTCAATCGTTGAAAAGTATTTATAATTTAAGACCAAGTTATAAGTTTTATTTTACAAAATTATTTTCAAATCTATTTATTAATTTAATAGCCTTCTGAAAATGGAGTCATCGTGAGCTCTTCTTTGATCAATTTTGTCACAATACGAAATGCACGCATTTCAGCTTCTTGTTTGTGTTCAGAGTCGATAACATCAAATTCATCGTCGCAACGATCGACTGCAAGACAAACAATAGCATCTAAAAGAGAACAATTATACATGGTGCCTCCAAAAAGGGTATTTTTGCGATTTTTACGCGATTTTCTTTTTATATTTAACTAAGAGAAGATTTTATAAAACATACTACGTATGCCAGCTCGAAAAGTTAGCGCCGCAAAACAAGTTGATTCCATTTCTGCGTTTCTCACTCCGATTTTATACAAGTGTTCGAAAAAATTTTTTCTTTCTTCTTTGGTATACTCACAGAAAGCGCCGTCAATTCTCATTTGACCTAAAATTAAAAAAGTTTTTTATCGTTAATAGAAACATTACCTTCATAAAAGTCATCAGTGCACCATGTAAGGCCTTTTTCTGCTGGTATATCAAGTTGTTGGCTTATTTTGAATAATTTTTCACTCAACGCTGTATCGATGATGGCTTCTCGGTTTACCTTCAAATCATAAATTTAAATGGGATGTGTATTAAAAAATCCTGATCTCAAAAATAAGAATCTGGTAAAAATTTCCGATTTTGAGATGCGATTTTCGAAACTCGATTCCGTTTTTACGATAACATACAGGCGAAAATATCAATCCTTACAGTTCAACTTGTTATATACTAGATCAATATATGACTTACACTTTTTCCACCAATATATTGCGTATGCACAGGCTCCAAAGCCCCATTTAAAGTACCAGTTGAGATGACTACAGTACCCGGAGCAACGCCTATCCCGCCACATGTCCCGAGACGAATAAATGTAACATTTTCTGCGCCCGCATAGTGAAGTAGCTTGATCGTTTCGATCAACATGATGCTTAAAGAAGGTGTACCCATTCCATGCTAAAAAAATTATAAGCATCTTATATAATACAGCTAATACTTACATTGATCCAAAGCACCTTTCCAGTTTTATACAAACAAAATCGATCCGTCGAACTTAAATTTCCGCTCATGTCTACGCCTGTTTCTTTATGAAAATTTTCGGCATACATTTTCATTCGCAAAGGTGAGCCACCCGTACAAACAAACTGTAATTTTATAATACATGAATCCGAAAATTTCTTACCTTGATGCTACCAAAAATTCGCTTCAAGTCATCTTTAGTAGTAAGACCAAAGTGGTGGAGTTCATCACATGAAATTTCCGATAAGTAAGGATTCGAAGTGATTACACTATGTTTAAGTGATTTGACTGGGGCCTTGTTGAAAGTAGTGAGAATATTTTCTATGGAGTTCATTTTGGTGACAAAAAGGTAAATAAATAAGAATGATATACTTAGCACCCCTTGCTATTTAAATACAATCTTTAAGATCCTTATTTTCCAAGCTTACTATATTATAATAGTTCAGTTACTGATAAGAAAACCTATATCCGTTTTTACTTAATCTTATAATTTTGATATCACTCTCAAATTTTTTCACGTGATGATTGTTCCTAAAAAAGCAAAAAGCTCTGCACATTGAAGGACTCTTAATCGTTTCATGTGTAAAAAATCATGTTCCCATTTTATGGGTATAAACAGGATACAATGACAAATTTTAGTAATCAAACTATACGGAATTGTCTTTTTTAGCTGTTCATTATTTTAAAATAAATATGTGTACTTGATATCATTTTACTGTACTACATCGATCACGACCAATTTTGTTATAGTTTATAACAGTGAAGAACATAAAACTCTGGAGTTTGTTAACCGGAATTTTGATAAGCACAAGTATATCCGTTTGGCACTCCTAATATTAAAAAAAAGAGTACATGTTCAATTTTCGCTTCAATACACATTCTTATTTCCCTGAATCAGAGTCAAGGAAGCATTTTCAAGATTCGGGAATGCGCGCAATCGATTTTTCGCATGATTTTAGGCCTATATTGGCTGTTTTGGCAAACAAATTTTTCGACTGACAAGAAATGGTCAACATAGGAAACGCGGATCTTGACAAGAGGCCTAGTGGATTGAAAGTACTCGGCCTGAAAACAATTATAGCGTATGTTTCGGATCCGAACCAAAAGAAAAATTTTTGGCTACAAAGTGTTAAGGTTTTTTTTGTAACAAGGTCTAGCTTAATTTGAATCGAAATAAAGCCTTCATGGTATAGTGGGTAATCAATCGGCCTTTTAACACAATGAGCGTGGGTTCGACTCCCAGTTTTTGCAGAAAATTTAAAGCCAAAAATTCTTCTTTTGTTCGGATCCGAAACATATGCCATAATAATTTTCAGGCCGAGTACTTTCAAACCCACTAGGCCTCTTGTCAAGATTCGCGCTTCCTATTTTGAGCATTCCTTGTGAAATTATTTTCTAATTCTTATCCTCTCTTTTAAAGATTTTTTCAATTTTTATGGATTTTTTCAATTTTTAAAGATTTAAAAAAATTCTAACCCAGTTTTTTATTTTGCAAAAAATTTATAATTTTTGGGGGGGGGGCAAGGGCAAAAAGTTTTGAGTGCAGTTGGGAATCGAACCTGAGAAAAATTTTAAGAGCCGAGTGTTTTATCCACTCGGCCATGACAGATCATTATTTGTTAGGATTAATTTGCAATGATAAACCTTCCATTAAACATGATATGGGGTAAAAAATTATTCTTGAAGAATACCATCACAATTTTGGTGTCATTTTTCTTCTCTTATCTAGCCGTCTCTTAGCTATTTTGATGTTGCTCCGGCAGATTTTTAACATAAGACGGAACACAAAAATAAGCCGTCATTTTCCGGAAGCCACTCCTGGTAGGTAAGTGTTTGATAGAATCCGGAGTCCTTTAAGTTCACTAGAAAATTTTGATGATTTTTCAAATGCTTAGAATGACCTTGATTTCTTATCAATTAATTAATTCCTTTTGTGTTCTTAGTTTTTTTATCTCTGAAAAAATTGGCACGAATTTAAAATTTTTTTCATTTTATATGGTAGTTTGATTGGTCGGATTTTTAATACAAAATATTGAAAATGAAGCTTTTGCATCCTGATGAAGAGAAATTGATTTTTTACGTGAATGGCAAACGTATCGAAGAATCTAACGTCGATCCACTTACAACATTGGCAGTATATTTGAGAGATTATTGTAAGCTAAAATTTTTATTTGCAAATTTTTTTCTTTCTTATAGTAGGTTTAACTGGAACGAAAATTGGCTGTAATGAAGGCGGTTGTGGCGCTTGTACGGTTATGATCTCTGATCTCGATCCAACAACTGAGCAAATTAGGTAGGAAGGGTTAGAATAGGTTTACAAAAAAAATTACATTTTGAGATATTTTTCTGCCAATTCATGTTTTACGCCCATAGGTTCAGTATTTGGTAAAGCCATCACAACGGTTGAAGGAATTGGTTCAGTTGCTTTAAAACGACTGCATCCAATACAAGAGCGACTATCAATGTAAGTGAATATGTGGGTAGTAAAACGGAACCGATCTATAGTTTTGTTCAAACTCTCCTCTTCCCTCGAGAGGGAAGAAACAGAGAGACTTTTGTCATAGGTGAATTTGGCTTGATCGTGTGAACTTGTAGTTCAATGGCAGAGCACATTCTTTAGGGGAACTTTTTTGCCATTTTCGAGGGCCGTACTCGCTGCCACCCAGCTTACAAAGAACATAGAAAGGAAATCTCTCTCACTCACGATACCCCTTATTCTCTCTTCTAAGCTCATCCTTATGTAAAATTCAGAAGTTTTGGGGGTTTCCCGGGGTCTTATCTGCAAGGCATTGACCTTTTATTTCACCCAAAAGCGCAACAGATTTTCACCAGGTCCACGCAATCGGTCTCGAACTTTTATTTCCGCCCAACACGCAATGGATTTCCGCAGGTCTTCGCGATCGGTCTTGTGTAGTAAACGTTATCACGTCTCTAAATTCTCGTGACGCTGAATTAAACGGCCTAAAATAGGGAAATAAGCGAGGGTGCAAACCCGATAAAAATATAAAAGCTGAAACTTTCTTTATTCAATTTATACCACAAAACAACCACAATATTGCACCAAAGTAAAACAACAATAAAAATGGCAGAAAATTGTCTTTGCTAAATTTACGTTTTTCTGACAATTTTCTGGACACAAAAAACCGCAATTACAATCACCATAAACAAAGAATCGAGTTTTACACTACCTAAATTTTACAGCGCCAACCAAAGTTTGAAAGAAAAATAAGATATAGTTGGAATTTAATAAAAAGGGTTTTCGTTGTAATATATAAACAAATTCAAAACCATAACTAGATTATTGATCTTGTTGTGGCGCATTCTTTACATTTACTTCATCCACTTTGCACAATATCGCTTAAATTATCAGAAAGATGCAAATTTTTATAGTGCACATGGTTCACAATGTGGGTTTTGCACACCTGGCTTTGTTATGGCAATGTATACATTATTGCGGAATAACCCACGACCTACGGAAGAAGAAGTGGATGAGGCTATTCAAGGTTGAATTTTTTATACTTATTAATTATCGAAGTACACGATGCTACAAAATGGTCAAAAGAATCGTCATGGAAAAGTGGCTAGGATCGCTGCCCAATGACTAAAGGTGCAGGGTTCGGAACCCACTTAGCCATGACGATTTGTTCATGCCGTTTGCTTTTTTGTGGCGCCGTGAGTAATACATCAGTTAAAGTTAATACTTTATAGGAAATCTTTGTCGCTGCACAGGCTATAGGCCAATTCTTGAAGCTTTTTACTCATTTGCTAACGATAATAAAGCTAGTGTACTTGATTCGAACACTTGTCCTATGGGCAATAATTGTTGCAAAAATAACGTCGCATCCAATAAGAAAGTAACAGAATCTAATAGATACACTACAAAAAATCATGCGGGATTCACACAACCTGATTGCAGAAAGCAAATTTTCAATCACCCTGGTCCCATCCGAGTGTGTCCTTCTTGGTAGGCACACCAAATTCGGAAGGTTGGGGGTGTACCCCAAAGTTCGGTTAAATTCAATCTAGGTTGGTGATTAGGGGGGCAGTGATGGGGGTAAACAGAAAGAAAAGTTGTGGGAAGCTTGAGGGCGGGGTAAATTAGACCCACTCTTTCGCAGGGCATTCCGGTGTAGAAACATAAAGTAGTCCATGTATTATTGAAACTCAAAAATTTTTTTCAGATATCCAAACTAACATCTTTTACAAAATGTCAAGATTATGATCCAACTCAAGAGTTAATTTTCCCACCGGAAATTTTGGTATTTTTCGTTACTTTTCTATTGAATTTCTTTTATTTTTAGTTGCAAAAATTAAATAAGAAGTCATTTTCTTTTGAAAACCAAGAAATTGTTTGGTATCAACCTATATCTTTAATTGATTGTTTGAAGTTAAAACAAAAAATTCCTGATGCACGTTTGATTCATGGAAATACGGAAGTTGGGTTTGAACAGAAATTTCGCTTTACCAAAGTCTTTGCTGTCATTAATCCTAAACAAGTTTGAATTTTTATATTAGCGTGGTGCATCGCATACATAAAATCACTCAGGGTATGCGAAGTTAGATCGTCACAAGGCGATAATACTATCGCCTAACACCAATGGGCGGAAGTACCATCGCCGATAGTTGTACCGACCTAAGGCGATAGTACTATCGACAAAAGTTGATAGTCGTATCGACAAAAGGCGACAGTCGTATCTACAAAATTCGATATTACTACCGACAAAAGGCGATAGACGTACCGACCTAAGATGATAGTACTACCGAAAAAAGGCAATAGTCGTATCAACAAAAGGCGGTAGTAATATCGACCACAGTAGATAGTGCATCATCGTCAAGTTCTGAAGGCCTGCCTCTTCCTTCTTTGTCCTCTACATCCTTGTCGCTGGATTTGAATCGAACAAACCAAGTTCGGACTGTACTTTCGCCGATTGTTCCTTCGCCATAAGTGTTTGTGAGATCACGAAACGATTGAGTAGCAGTCCATCCTTTTTCGAAGTAATTGAGCATAATATAGCGAAGCTTAATGTGATCGGGAGTACGCATATTGATAGCTTGTGAAATAAACAAAACGATGAAATAAAATAAACGATAACAAAATGTCAAATAATAAAGATTTTGGCGCGTTTTTAAAAACGCTTGATAATTATGCACCAACCTAATACTATCAATAAAAGGCGATAGTACTATCAACAAAAGGCGATAGTCGTACCGACCTAAGGTGATAGTACTACTGACAAAAGGCAATAGTCGTATCAACAAAAGACGATAGTGATACCGACAACTACCGATAGCATTACCGCTCCCATAAAAGCTGACCCTGGTTCTCGGAACCAAGGAGGTTTATTATTTTAACTTTTATTTAAACTTATATTTATCGGGAATTTTATAATTTTCGAAATTATACTTTTTGAAACTAAACATATTTTTCGGACTCTTTTTTATAACCCAGAAGTAGCGCCATTTCAGGGGAATTTATTGTCAGCTGTCATAAAACTTTACTGATAAATTTAGATACCAGAACTAAGAGAAACTTATCTTGATGAAGAAAAAGGAGCTTTCCTGGGAACAGGATTGTCTTTAACTGAAGTTAGAGAAACCCTCGAACGCTATATTCATAAAGTTCCCGGTAAAATCGACTAAAAATTACAAAATTTTTAGCCCATAAATAAAATTTAGATGAGAAAGCAGGCATTTTTCGAGCTGTACATTCTATGCTCTATTATTTTGGTGGAAAACATATTCGAGATATGGCGGTAAAAATTATAGGGCATTTCCAGCTACGGGGTGTTAAAATCTTAACTGGTGGTAGTGTGTAGCAGTGGCGGAGCCAGCGGGGGGAGCAGGGAGGTTATGCCCCCCAACACGAAAATTTATTAAGAAAAATGCATTTTTGGCACAATTCGATAGTTTTGAGACCATGTTCACTGGGTCTAAGTAGCTCCAAGATACTTGTGTTGCAGAGCAAGTGGTTCAAATTTCTGAACGAGAGGCGTCTATCCCGTAGCTCGATATTTCCATTTAGTATAATCAAAAAACGGTCACTCTCACTCACCCTAAATTGGATGACCCATCCGTCACTGATTTTTTACCCATCCTCTTGCACACCAACTTTTAAGGGCATCGCTGGAAATATAGTAACTGCTTCACCAATCAGTGATTTGAACCCAATATGGATGGCTTCTGGCGCTTCGATTGAATTAGCATCACTAGAAAGAGGGAAACGCCTCGTAAAGCTTGATGAAAATTTTTTCATCGGATATAGAAAAACTATTCTACAACCAGATGAAGTTATTCTTGGGATTTGGATTCCCTATACAGCATCAAATGAATTCTTTCAAGCTTACAAACAGGCACAAAGACGTGATGATGACATCACAATTGTGACTTCAGCATTTTTGCTTCAACTTGATAAGAATACAAGAAAAGTTGAAAAATTAAAAATCAGCTTTGGTGGGATGGCTTCATCTACAAAAATGGCTGCTAAATCCACTCAAGGATTAGAAGGGTGTATATGGGACGAGAATTTGATTGAGGAAATTTCTACATGTTTAATCAAAGAATTTGAGCTAGAGTCTGATTCCCCAGGCGGAAGGCCAAAATATCGTCAAGCATTGTGCATTTCTTTTTTATTCAAGTTTTATTTGTATGTATGCGAAAAAATAGAACATGCTGTTCATAACCATATAAACGGCATGAATGGATGCAAAAAAGATGTTGATAAGTTCAGCTCTACACAAATTTACTATGTAAGCATATTTGGAGCAAGTTTCCCTGGTTCACGCCACTTAACGTTGACTAAACTCGGCAAAAAAATTTTTTATTTTCTTCCGGAGATTACCTATTTAGGGGTAATTTTATACGAAAATCAATTGCGCGCACTCCCGCAACCTGAAAACCGCAGAAAATGGTGAAAATTCGCCAAAAACGACCACACAGGGATGCATGAGGGATATTTGTTTATTTCTCGAGAAAATCGAATTGCATCCCTGCGTGGTCGTTTTTGGCGAATTTTCACCATTTTTCTGCGGTTTTCAGGTTGCGGGAGTGCGCGCAATTGATTTT
>JAQGBS010004547.1:0-10196 GCA_034698545.1 Acrobeloides obliquus
ATGTGCCAGAAGTTGAACGATATGTGAGAAGTGGAAGGCATTTGTTGAATATGACTAATAGTGAACTTGATAAGGTAATGGGGCGTTCAAAAGGTTCCGGGTTTAAGCCTAAGCTCAAGCTTAAGCCTAAGCCTAATCTTAGGCCTAAGCCTAAGTCTAAGCCTAAACCTAAGCTCAAGCCTAAACCTGAACCTAAGCCTAAATCTAAGCCTAAACCTAAGCCTAAACCTAAGCCTAAGCTTTCTAAGACACTTTTTTATACAAAAATTTAGGAGCTTCTCATGAAAAATCCACTACATAAAAAACGACTACGCTGCTTATTAACCCGAATCGAACGTGGTACAAATGATCCCGCTGAAAAAATGGATGTTCATCAAGTATACTCTCTTCCCCTCTTTCTTTATCAACATTCTATTTAAGGTCATGCTCTGGCTGGATGAGATCGGTCTACCCCAATACCGAGACATCTTCGCCGAAAACCTCATCGATGGACCAATCCTCCTTGTTTTAACTGCACAAGACCTAATCGAGATGAAAATCACTTCAGCCCTAAACCATGCTACGATTGCTAGAGGAATCCAATTTTTGAGATCTGCCGATTTCAGTTTATACCGTTTGGAGAAAAGATTCAATGCGGAGCTGTTACAAAATTGCCCAATCCCGAACGAAGTCGAAAAATGGACGCATGGTTGTGTATGTCAGTGGTTGAAGAGTATAGATTTGGCAGAGTTTACGCCAAATTTGATGTTTTCTGGAGTTCATGGGGCTTTGATGGTGATTTTTTTGTAGATTACCTAATTTTTGTGTCAAAATTTCAGATCCATGAACCATCTTTCACGGCTGAATCTCTAGCAGAAGTCCTCCAAATTCCAGCACATAAGACCCTACTTCGGCGGCATTTAACTACTCAATTTAACAATCTTGTTGGACAAGATATTATTCAAAGGAAACGAGAAGTTTTGGCACAACCGTATATGACATTTTTGAATCCATCTTTAAAAATTAGGGTATAGTCATTTTTCATATTTTCCAGTTTTTTAATTTTCACAAAAATATCCCTATGTGGGGGCTTGGACTTCTATGAGGGTGAAAAATATGTCGAAAAATGTGAAAAATGCAAAAAAATTGAGGGAAGCGGTATCTAACCCTTGACCTCATGGTCAAAGACTGGTATGCTAGCCACTAAACCACGGAGGCTTCTTATCAACTAACTTTAAAGTTCCATGATAAAGAGAAACATTTTCAGCTTGCCAAAAAGGGCTTCTCACTAGCTAGAAAGAAGAGCAAAAATGAAGTTTTTGTTGAACCTGAAGTTCCGGTTTGTCCTCCAAAACTTGCTGAGGTAAATTTTTAAAATATCAAAATATGAATTTATAAAACTTTTTTTAGCATAAGAATGAAGGAAACACTGAAACTATTCCAACGTCAAATGTTTAAAAAGAAGAAAATATTTTGTTAGATAAAAAATATCTGTAACTATGAGGATTCTTAGAAATTTTTTTAGCTATTTTCGATTTTACCTTCCCCGTAAAAACACAATTCACATTTTAACACAGGAATACTCCTTCAAAGTTCCGTTATATTCGGTTATCTTAAGCTATTCTGAGCAACATTCAAAAAATTTTTTTGAAAAAAAGTTGTTTATACATGGAATATACCAGCTTTTTTCGCAGGCAAAATCAAATCAACTCAGTTGGGCTTCGAACCCGAGTCCCTTAGACTCGAAGTCTTGGAGCAGTACCACTGAGCCAAGTTTACGATAAAAGTCGAATTTTTAATTTTGTTTATAATTTAACATGAATTTTTTTCAACATTTTTTTTCAAAAATTTTTTTGAACGTCACTCAAAATAGATTAAAATAATAAAATATACCGAAATTTTGAAAGAGTATTTCCGTGTTAAAAAAAGTTTTTTTTTTTAAATTTATAAAAAATTCAAACATTATTTTTATTTAGTAAAAATGTGAATTGTTTTAATTTTCCCTTTAGGTTTTCTAATTTTTTTATCTTTGTATTTGTATGAAAGTTATATAGTCCATTTCCGCGCGAGAATGATCATTTTTGATAACCCATAGTACAGTGGATAAATAAGGTACCCATCCGATCTGGCAAGTTAAGCAATGTAGAGACCACTAGTTTCGATCCCTATAGGGTCATAATTTTGATTTTCAACAAAAACCATGATATGCAAAAATACTACGATATCAAATTTATCATTATTTTCTTGAAGATTAAAAGTTTGACCTAGCGGAATCAAATCTGGATATCTCAACGTTGCTTAACTTGCCAGATCGGATGGGAGCCTTCTTTATCCACTGTACTATGAACTATCAATAACTTTAAAGGATCAGTCCGATCGGAAAAAAGTTGCCAATTTTGTACATGGCAACTTTTTTCCGATCGGACTGATCCTTTAAAGCTGCCGCAAGAAGGACTATACTAACTAGAATGTTTTAACAAATTTTTATTGTCTTGTACAAAATTTAGATGTACTAAAGTGCCTTGTTATATCAATATATATGCTCGAATAAATTTTTATTTTGAATAAAAAAATTAAAATCAACAAAAAAAACTGTTCCTAAATAGAGTCCAACCAGTGGCGTAGCCACAGGGGGGGGGGATACCAAGGGTACCGGTACCCCCTACGGGACGAAAACATAAGAGCCCCCCCCCTTATGATTTTTTTAAGAAAAAGGTCTTGGTACCCCCCTTAAGGCCTTGGTACCCCCCCCCCTCTTTACGGGCTTGGTACCCCCCTTAAAAAATTTCTGGCTACGCCACTGAGTCCAACGGAAAAAATAAAAAATTTTAAAGAACCAGTTCCTTCGGAAAAAAACACTAAGAAAAAGTTATATATTCGGAAAGTTCATGAAAATTGAAACATTTTTTCTTTTTACGGCGTCTTCTGAATCGTTGTAGTTTTGAGAAAGTTGCGTTTGAAATTGATGTTTTTTGAAATCTGGGTATTACAACGAAAACATGAACAGTTTCAAACGCAATTATCTCGAAAGCTACAACGATTCAAACATGCCGTAAAAACAAAAAATGCTCCATTTTTCATGAGCTTTCCGAATATATAACTTTATTATAGTGTTTTTTCCTAGTAGACTGGCACCTTTAAGGCAGGTTCTGTAGGGGAAAAAATTTCTTAAAATTTTAAATTAAAGAGGGAGTAAACTTTACAGCCGAATCTCGAAGAGTGCATTTTCAACTTCAAATTGTTATATCTCTTCAACCATAAAAGATTTTTGGTCGGGGTTTTTTTAAAAATATTCTATGAATCGTGATAAATATTTTTTTTTAAAGATCCCGACCAAAAATCTTTTATGGTTGAGAAGATATATCACTTTGAAGTTGGAAATGCACTCTTCTAGTTGAAAATGCACTCTTCGATGCTGCTGCAAAGTTTACTCCCCATTTAAAAAAATTTAATTTCTACCATCATAAACAAGACTCGGCGACCATACTGGCCAAAATTTAACAAATAAAAATATCATAATCAAAATCATCAACAAAATTATTATAATCGTGCTTTGAGCAAGAAAATAATCTTCTTCGTATCCTTCGAATTTTTCATCAGCTAATTTTTCAGAAATTTCCTAAAGCAAGTTTGAATAAAATTTGTATAAAAATGGCAGTATCACTTTTCGTATAATTGTTTTCGTACAGTACTTTTCGTACAATTATTTTTCGAACAATTATTTTCGTACGGACTTTTCGTAAATACAAGGGGGAGGGGACAAAAGTCCTCGCGTAAGGGGCGGTATATCCTCGCATAAATTGCTCCTTAGGCGAGGACTTTTCGCCCCCTTGGCGAGTAATTTTGCCCCCTCCCCCTTTTGTACGAAAAGTACCTGTACGAAAACAATTGTACGAAAAGTGATACTGCCATAAAAATGAAGTTCTTTTTAAACTTACCTTAATTTTATCAGGGTCTATAGGTTTTACAACTACTGTCGTTTGGTTGGATCCACCTTCTTCGTCGATTTTTACAACAGTTTCTTTTGGTTTGTACATATATGGTAGAAGAGGCATAGTAAAGGGCTTAAAAATTAAATTTTTGAATACATAAAATTATTTTCTCTTTATCATGGAACTTTAAAGTTAGTCGATAAGAAGCCTCCGTAGTGTAGTGACTAGCACACCAGTCTTTGACCAGGAGGTCACGGATTCGATTCCGCTTCCCTCAATTTTTTTGCCTTTTCACATTTTTCGATCTTTTTTAGCAAACTGAAAATTACCCTAATAGCAGCCGAAGCAACACCACTGCCATGTTCTTGTCGAAAAGTTACTGGTTGGGTGTTCGTTCGTCTAGGAGCTGAGAATCGCCTGGAGTTCTAAAAAATCATATATGGTCGTTTAATGGACAAGTACAGTGGGGAAAAAGTTGCCATTTTTGTTGATATTCGGAAGGTTCATGAAAAATGGAGCATTTTTTGTTTTTACGGCATGTTCTGAACAACCCCGAAACAAGGGGGACCGAGGGGTATAGACCCCTCGTCTGGATTCTAGCTACGTGCCTAGTCTTTATCATCCAGATTACAGAGGGACATTGATAGAAAGTCTCTCGCCTTCACGATAAAGATGGAAAAATTCGCATAATTTTAATTCTATAATATTTGAACAACCCCTGTCTTTTATTAAGCTTGAATTTTTGAATTCTTTTTTTGGCTTTAAAAAAGAATTGCAAATTAAAAAATCAATACCTTAGCAGAAGAACTGTAACCTTTCCTCATCTCGATCGAGTCGGATATAACATCCGGGATATTTTGTTTGCTTTTCATATAAAACAGCAACTCAAAGCCTAGACAGTCTTACTATCGACTGATAGTTTTATCAACACCCCACTTTGATTTTAGCCGAAAATTTTTCATTATTGAATTTCTATTTGCTAAACATATTTAAATCATTCCTTTAAAATGCTAATAAAAATATCTTCATATATAAAATGGACATTATTTAGGTATAATGCAAACAAATGATTTTTAACTAAATTTAGAAACCCAAAATTAGGCTTAGCCTAAGGGGCTGTCCTTAAATTACGTTTGCAAAAAGTTGGATTTCGGACCCACCCTCCCTCCGTTAGTTTTTTTCCTTGTTAGAAAAATCTTAAAATTTTAATGGAGCGTTAAATTTTCAGAGACCCCCCCCTCCCCCTCTTGGCAAACGTAATTTAAGGACAGCCCCTAAGAACTAAGTCTGAGCCTTAGCCTAAGCCCTTTTGTATTTTGAAGTCATATAAAGTCTAAGAATAAGCCCTTTTCAGCCTACTTATTTATACAAACAAAATTTCGACTTTTGATGAGTTCCAACAACTTTTTAACTACCCCATGTATAGAAAAAATATTCATTTTGAATAATTTTTAACAAAAATTTTCTTTTTTTGGAAAACGATTTCCCTGTTATGAAATTTCATTAACGCCACGTAAAACTAAACTTCATTCAAAAAAAGCTTAATCTTTGAGACGCGAACACAAATTTTATACAAAACGAGCATTTCTCACATTGCAACACAAATAATTTTAGTCTCTCTTGAACTTGAATGTTTTTTGCTCGAATTATTTCATTTCGAAATTCCTTCACTCTTTTAGACCTTTGACTATTGCTCTGCAACGCACATTTATTGATAAACAAAAAACACTAGCATCATTTTGCGTTTATTTTCAGAGGATTCTATGCTCTTTTTGTGCACTATGATATCAGGAAAATTTCGAAATTTTCTCACACGGTTTTTTTCGAAAGGTTCCTCGTGCAAGATGAATGTTTTTTGGATGGGAAAAGCTTATATAAATAGAGAGGCTATCAATACACATACACAAATTTAGTTTGAAAAAATATGAGAGTTTCTTATGTTTTGAGACATGCTCGAGGTTTTTGGGGCCGAGGACCAATGTGGTAGGAAAGTTTGCTGAAAACTATGCTCGTAGTCCATGGTGGGACAAAAATGCTTATTATTCGTATTATCACCACCGTAGAGTAATTTTTGATTGATTTTTCTTTAGATTTGACTCAAAAAATTATTTTTCTAATCTAATTTTGCCTAACCCTCACCAATGGTTCTACAATTCATCGCCGGTGTTGCAGTCGGATACATTGCCTGTGCCAATTATCCACCTAGATGGATGAATACTGACTATGTCAAAAATAGAAAATGTCATTTTTTCTCTCGGGAAGAGAGAGAAAATGAATTTACGACGAAAGTCATCAATCCTGAATTTATTAAAAACTATGATGCCGAAAATGGGCTTCTAACAATTCGCTTGCCTGAAGCTATTAAAGAAAAATTCAACAGATTTACTAGCAAGCGTGAGGACTTCCAGGTATAGGCATTCTACAAAATTATGTTATATAAGGCCATCAGAGTTAAAATTTTTTGTCCCCCCCCCCCCAAAATGGGGTCAAAAAGCGTGTTGTCCACGCTTCTTGACCTCTTCTAAAGAATCAATTTTTGAAAAAATGCCATTTTTTGCACCTTTTTGCACTCTGCTAGTGCATCAAACAATTTCATTTTTGGGCCGTTTTTGAGAGGGGGTCCCCAAAAACTTTTAAATTCGACGGCCTTATATATATGCATGTTTAGAATTGGTCTTCCAAACAAGAAAAATGAAAGTTTTTTCATGCATCAGTATAATTCTTTTTGTAAATAAATTATATGTAATTTTTTAATTTTTTTCAATACTCAATAAAATAATCCTACTACATGAAACATGTTTAAACATGTAATGTTTATATGTACAGAAGATCTCGGGAACGCTTGAAGGAAAAAAGAAAAAGGACATATCCAGTGTAAATGTTCCCAAAAAGTGATTCAATTTTCCGTTTTTATATCTAATTTATTATTTCTTTACAATTGGGTATTTTTAATAGAAGTTTCGGAGCTACTTCGGCTCTTATACCCCCATTGGACGTGGTCTAAAATCGAAAAATTTTATTTTTCGAAATTTTCTCAAAAATGACCCTATTAGGGGGTAATTTTATGCGGGAAACACGTTGACAATGCTATTTTTGCGTAAAAATTCTTCCATTTTTTAGAAAATCAAATTGAAGACAGAGAAAGTACATACATTTCGAAAAAGCTAATATGCAAAAATTCGATTTTCTAAAAAATGGAAGAAGTGTTTTACGCAAAAAAAACGCAATTTTTTTTTGGGACCAATATTCTGGATTCGGATTTTAGATTCGAAATCTGGATTTTGAATTCGGAATCTGATTCTGAAGCCAGATTCTGAATTCGGATTCAGAATTCTGAATCCAGATTCTGGAACCGGATTCTCAATCTGGATTCTGAATTTGGATTTCGATTCAGAATCCGAATTCAGAATCCGTATTCAGAATCAGAATCCACAATCCAGATTTAGAATCCAGTTTGAGAATCAGAATCCGGATTTAGAATCCGAATCCAGAATATTGGTGACAAAAAAAATATTTTTGGTATCAAAAAAATAGAACCCAAAATAACATCGCTAAAGTATTTCCCCCATAAAATTACCCCTAATAGGGTCATTTTTGAGAAAATTTCGAAAAATAAAATTTCTCGATTTTAGACCACGTCCAATGGGGTATAAGAGCCGAAATAGCTCCGAAACTTCTATTAAAAATACTCAATTGTAAAGTAATAATAAACTGAACATAAAAATAGAGAATTGAATCACTTTTTGGGATCATTTAAACTGGATATGTTCTTTCTTTTTCTTTCAAAAATTCCGTAATTTGTGTAATAAATTCATTAGGTGCTGGGACTGTTGGGATTCCGTAGCGTTGATTAAAATAAAGACCAGAATAAACACCGAGTCGATTCTGAAGAATCAAGCAGTCCGAAAACGAACTGCTAACACAAAGACCAGAATAAAATTTTACACAAAACGAGCATTTCCCACATTGCAATACATATAATTTTAATTCCTCTTGGCTTTGAATGTTTTTGCTCGAATTAGTTCATTTCGAAATATCTCTACTTAGTTCATTTCGAAATATCTCCACTGGTTTAGACGTTCACCCTTGCTCTGCAAGGGTCAACGGTTTTATTGATAAACAAAAATAGCATCATTTGGCGTCTATTTTCAGAGAATTCAATGCTCTTTTGTGCACTATAATATCAAAAAAATTTCAAAATTTTCACACGCCGTTTTTTGGCGAAAGGTTCCTCGGGCAAGATGATTGTTTTTTGGATATGAAAAGCTTATATAAATGAAGAGATTATCAACACACTAATTGAGTTTGAAAAAATATGAGAATTTCTGGCTCTAGGAACTTCCACAACGGAATTTCCACAACGGAACTTCCACAACGAAAAAAGCGGAACTTCCACAACGGTCGATTTTCTCCACTTTCTCATGATCAAAAGCAAAAAATTTCGTCATATTCGAGTTCCCCATATCGAAAAATCCCTAGATACAAAAAATCAGCTGAAATTTTTTTTAAATTCAATTTTTAACCCCTTGATCCCCCTGACAGTATTTTTACTGTATGGAGGATCAAAGGGTTAAAAAATTGAATTTTAAAAATTTTTTCCAGCTGATTTTTTGTATCCAGGGTTTTTCTATATGGGGAACTCGAATATGAAGGAATTTTTTGCTTTTGAACACGAGAAAGTAGAGAAAATCGACCGTTGTGAAAGTTCCGCTTTTTTTGTTGTGGAAGTTTCGTTGCAAAAGTTCCGTTGTGGAAGTTCCTAGAGCCGAATTTCTCATGTTTTGAGAAATGCTCAAGGTTTTTGGGGCCGAGGACCAATGTGATCAGAAAAGTTTGCCGAAAACTATGCTCGTAGCCCATGGTGGGACAAAAATGCTTATTATTCGTATTATCACCACCGTAGAGTAGTTTTTTATTGATTTTTCTTTTTGAAAAAGGGCCCTGAATACATTTTTTGATGTTGTGCAAAATTTATTATGTTGTTATTAAAGTATTGCATCATTTCTTTTTGTCATTCCAGCGGCTCTAGAAATCCGTTTTCGACAAAAACATTTTTCATTATTAGGCAAGAATGTATGCTGAATACGATCCAATCAACCTTTTTGAACGTATCTCATGTTTTCGTGTCAATATACAAACTTTTTCAAAAAATTGGCCTCAAGGATGGAACTTTATTTTAAAATTTTGATATTTGTCTACAGAAGTCGATTTTAGACGAAATTTTTGACCTTTCTAGGGTTTTTCTAGGTGCTGAACACGAATCCGCCGTTAATTTTAAAATAAAGTTCCATCCTTGAGGCCAATTTTTTGAAAAAGTTTGTATATTGACACGAAAACATGAGATACGTTCAAAAAGGTTGATTGGATCGTATTCAGCATACATTCTTGCCTAATAATGAAAAATGTTTTTGTCGAAAACGGATTTCTAGAGTCGCTGGAGTGACAAAAAGAAAAGATGCAATACTTTAATAACAGCCTAATATATCCCTTATAGATTCAGCTTTCTTTAGATTTGACTCAAAAGTTATTTTTCTAATCTTTTTCTCTAGCCCCGATTAATGGTCCTACATATAGTCGTCGGTTTTGCATACGGATACATGCTCGCTGAATTATTGAGATTTGATGTCAAAAAGATAAAAGGTACTCAAGAAGAGGAAGAAAATGAATTTATGACGAAAGTAATCAATCCTGAATTTATTAAAAATTATGATGCCGAAAATGGGATGCTAACAATTCACTTGCCTGAAGAAATTAAAGAAAAATTCAACAGATATACTATCAAGCGTGAGGACCTCCAGGTATAGGCATTCTACAAAAATTATGTTATATAAGGCCGTCGGAGTTAAACATTTTTGGAACCCCCTCAAAATGGGGTCCAGAAGCGTGTTGTCCATTCTGCAGAATCGATTTTTGAAAAAATGTCATTTTTTGCACCCTGTTAGTGCATCAAAAAAATTTCATTTTTGGGCCGTGTTTGAAAGGGGGTCCCAAAACTTTTAACTTCGATGGCCTTATAAATATGCATGTTTAGAATTGGCCTTTTTCAAAACAAGAAAAATGAAAGTTTTTCATGCATCAATATAAATCTTTTTGTGTAAATAAATTATATGTAATTGTTTATTTTTTCAATACTCAATAAAATAATCCTACTACATTAAAGGACTAGTTCAGTAATTTAAAATCATATGAAAAAATGATATATTCGGGGAGATTATGAAAAATGGAGCATTTTTTGTTTTTACGGCATGTTCTGAATCGTTGTAGTTTTCGAGATAATTGCGTTTG
>JAQGBS010004548.1:0-10196 GCA_034698545.1 Acrobeloides obliquus
CTGAAAATGTGCGCAATCGATTTTTCACCTAGAAATTACCCTAAAAAGTCGGTTTTTAGAAAAAAATCGGAAAAAAATTTTTTTCGATTTTTCGAGATTAGGCAATAAATGTTACGCTCCCTTTAAAAGATTTTTTAATACAGTTTTTTTACTTTGTTGGGGCATCACTAAGCTATCAGATTATGTTCAAATCAAATCTCTACCTTTATTGGGAAGACATAGAAAAGTTGCTTGAAAAACTTCAAACTGAAAAATTCGCATAACAGAAAACGCGAATTTTGAATATTTTTATAGAATCTGAAACAGAATCGTCTGAGCTCTTCTCTCCTACAAAAAACCATATCGAAAATGACCGATTGGATAACGAGAAACCCTCAGATTGGATGACGAGAAACCCTCAATGATAGTCCCAACCTACTAGGACACCCTGTATATCCAAGTTTTCAACCACGTCTAATGCTAATTATTCGTAGAAAATACGCCGTCACTGCCACAGAACATTGGTTGTGTTCATTTGATTAAATTTTTAACGAGCCATTTGCTCACTTAACAAGTGCAAATTGAATTTTGGCGGCTTTTTACTTAAAGCTTTACCAATTTTCATGCGATATTTCTAGGGATATAAAGAGTCTTATGAGAAGTTATGTCGTAGCATTTCTCGAACAAATTTCTTCTCGGAATCTTGCAGACAAAATTTGATAAATTTCTATGGTTTCACTTTGTTGGTGTTGGTGATACTTGATGGAAATGAGAGGAAAGGCCTTACGTAGAATTTTTCTTTCATACGCTTGGAGGTTAAGACGTATTAAAAAGTGTATCGGCTTGTTATGTGGTGATGATTTTTTGCGCAGCTAGAGAGAATTTTTCTGAGAAAAACGCGATAACACCCAAAAATGGCTCCGAAAATTTTTTTCAATATCACTATCGTGTTCAGCATCCACGAAAAGCTCTAAGCGACACTTATCAAGCCATATTTTTGAATTTTGTCTGATTCAAGGTTTTCGTGTTAATACACAGATTTTGCAAAAAATTTAATTGTAACTCGAACTATGGCATGATGGGTGTCATTTACAGGATGTATAAAAAAGCCGGAACTTGTGAACCCATGTGAAAAATTTTTTTGGAAATGAGCCCTCTAGGGAATAAAACATGCGGGAGAATCCGAAGTTGACATTTTCAAAACGAAAAAACGCTTCTCTGATTCAAGGCAGGCCTGTGTATTAAAGCGAAAAGTCGTAAAAATTGCATTTTTGAGACTTTTCGCTTCAATATGCAGACCTTCACTGAACCAGGGAAGCGTTTTTTCGCTTCGAAAATGTCAACTTCGGATTCTCCGCATGTTTTTACCCCTGGAGGTCTCATTTCCAGCAAAAAAATTTTCAAAAATCTTTTCACACGGATGGCCCCTCCTATTGTGTAGAAGAATTTTCAACTTTTTTTCATTTTTGGCAATTTTTAAACTTTTACCCGTTTACACTCTTTTAAATTCTCAAATTTCAAAAAAATTTTATTAATAGATCATCAAATTTTTGGAGTCTAGTATGTCCATTTGTTTACTTAATTCCATCGGTTTTGCCTAATCCCAAATTGCAAAAATACGTCAGATGAACTTTTTTTTGGTATATGGGAATGCGTGCAATTTTTCTTCTAAAATTTCATGAGACTATAAATTAAGTTGCCAATTTCAAGTTGGAAGGTTTTTTGCAATTTTTTAACAAAATTTAATTTTTGTCGAAAAATTAGAAATCAAAATTTTTACCATTTTCAAATAAGCATCACCATCGTGTTCAGCACCTTCGAAAAGTTCTAAACGACACCCATCATGCCATATAGAAGATAAACTTTAAATTTTATCATTACTCCCTTATCCGCTAGGCTACGCGTACATCTTATAGGACACTGGTTCGATTCCCTGAAGGTCATGAAAATTTTTTAAATGTCTCAAAATTTTTGCACTTGTGTAATTTTTTATACTAAACAAAATTTTGAGAAAAATTTTTTCAAATTTGACAATATTTCGGGCCCAAAAAGAGGGTCTAAAATTGATCAAGGTCGAAAAATTCTTCCATAACCTTGTTCAGCATAAAAAATTACATAAGTGCAAAAATTTTGAGCTGTTTTTGAAATAATTGACTCCATCGAAGATTGAACCAGGGTTTATAAAATAGTGGAGCATGGTCTAGTGGGTAAAGTGCTAGAGCAAAATTTCAAGTTTTGATATTTTATTGTCAACATGAGTGTCGTTTAGAGCTTTTCTGGGGTGCTGAACACGATGGTGAGGTTATTTTTTGCTAAAACATTTTCTCGTTCCCTATCCTATTTTTGGAATCCCTGCGTGGTTGTCTCCCAAAAATTTTTGTTTAGAGTCTTTTTCTGACTTCGAACATGAAAAACTGATCTAAACCTTGTTTGAGTCATTTTTCCGACGTAGAAAATGTTTTTTGAATAAAAAATTCAAACGTGGGTGGCACGAGTTTCTTCACCGATACCATAATTTTTACTTCCATTCTACGTCATTTTAAATAAATTATTATGTTGCTAAAGAATACCAATTTGTTGCTATGAGCTGAATTCCTTTTCTCACATAAAAAGTTGTTAATTTTTGACAATGAGGCAAACAAATTTTTTTACGAGATTTTTTTATGGCAATTTTTTAACGGATACGTTGGTGTCAATTTATAACTTATCTATAGTTTGCTTTTAAACGAAACCGGTCTCAAACGATTCTTCATAACCGATTTGATTATAAAATTGTTTGGAGTTTTGTCCTTATAGAGCTTCCCTGAGGAGATATGAGCGTTTGAAATTTGTTGAATATACAGGAATCGATTACTAAGTTTGCCTGAATCAATAAAAGTTTGTTTATTGAAACGAAAATATCAGACATGAGAAAATTCAAAATTTACAGACCTGTTTGGGACGAACGATAGCTCATTGAGTTCCTTATGTTCTCAGGAATTCAATGAGCTATCACTCGTCCCAAACGATTCGATAAATTTTGAATTTTCTAATATCCAATATTTTCGTTTCAATAAACAAACTTTTATTGAATCAGGCAAAATTAGCAATCGATTCAAGAAAGGTGAGTCAAAAAGAGGGCAATTTTGAGATTTTTTCAAAAATTACAAATTTTTAAATTTTCACCAAAATAGACTATAGGGGTTTTTCTATGCGAGAAATCGATTGCGCGCATTGCCGAATCTTGAAAACGCTGTCCTGACCCTGAATTAGTTCATTTTCGCCCCTCTGAGCTCGTTAGCGCTCGGCTCCTGGTACTTTTATTTACTATTTATCGCCTTGTTAGCCATTAAGAGACTGACACTTAAACATATTTAATCATCGTCTTAATAGATTTATCTCGTGTGTGCCATTTTGATAGTAGTCTTGATATAGTGTGCCCACACAAAATGTATTCGGAATTAAACGTCAGCTAATCGGGAAGAGGTTGTCATCTCTGTTTTTATGATATTTGTAGCAAGCCTAAGCATCTTAGTTTTCAGACATTTCATTTTGTACATTCTTCTGATCAACTTTGATAAGTTCCAAAAATTTCTGAATCGCTACCGTTTTCGAGATAATTGCATGTGAAGTTGCGATTGTTTATTACAACGAAAACATTTACATCAGTAACATTTCCCTGATTCAATAAAAGTTGTATATTGAAACGACTCATCAAATATTACAAAATTGAAACTTTTCTGTTTTTGCGAGAAAAGGCTTTTCAAATTTTTGCACATTTTCAATTTTTTCCCCGCTCTTTGTTCTCAGAAGCCACACGTGGCCGACATCATCCTCCTTCGATGTATGATCAATTTTGCAACTCCTTTTTTAAAGGTTAATATATTCTCACTGAGCATTTAATCTTGTTATGCGTCCAATCTAAATAGAGCATATATATCGTATATTCAAATTTTCACGTCATGCTTGTTGATGTGTACATTCTATATGTAATTATTCATAACTTGACCAAAGCGTAGATTCTTTAAATATCATTTTTTGTTCATTGTCTGAGCGGAAAATGTATAAAATTAGTTGAGTTGCTAAGATTCTTTTCTTAAAAATACATGCTAATTTTATTTTTTGAGAAAAAAATCATCATTTTTAATTTTGATACATAAAACTTTGGTACTCGGAGAGGAACCCAAAATAACGTTATCATTTTTTCCTGAAAATGACCCCTATTGGGGTAATTTTATAGAAGGGAATCGATTGCGCGCATTTCCGAACCCTGAAAATACTTCCTTGACCCTAATTCAGAGAAGGGGTTATGTATAATGGAGCGAAAATGGACTAAAATTCGAATTTTCGCAAGGAAACCAACATTCCCTGGGTTTTTCTAGGCGGGGAATCGATTGCGCGCATTATCAAAGCATGAAAATGCTTGCTTGATCCTTAGCCTAGGGGTTTAGGTGCATGACACTTAGGCACCCAAACCCCTAGGCGCCTAAGGATTATGGTCAAACAAGCATTTTCATGCTTTGATAATGTGCGCTGATCCCGTCTAAAAAAACCCTTAGAAAGCATGTTTCCCTGCGAAAATTCGAATTTTAGTTCATTTTTGCTTCGTTACACATATAGTCAGATCTCCGTTCAATAACACTCCTTTTTAATATGCGTTTTTATCAAGTTGTTTGAATATTTCATGTAAAAATTACATCAAAATTAATTAGAATTGCATTATAAATTGTCGAGAAAATGAGGTTACACTTAGACTTGTAACTTTTTTAAACTTGAAGTTGTAAATTGGGTGTTTTTGGTCAAAAATTTATCGATTTTTGGCTTGGTTCTAGCTTTAAACAAAGTATAACCACACTTTTCTAAGCAATTTTTTCGTACTTTTATTTTCTGTACTTATTTTTAAATGAAACATTCATAAAACTTGATAAAAAAATGAAATTTAGTTACCCCCCCCCCCCGGATGGGTGTCATAAAACAAAGGTTTGACTGTAATCTCTTCTCTAAATCAGGAAAGCATTTCAGAATTCGGGAATGCGCGCATCCGATTTAAAATTACCCTTATAGGGATCATTTTCAGAAAAAATTTTGAAAAAATTATCATATTATTTTGGGTTCCTCTCCTTTAAGAGTACCAAAACTTTTCGTGCTTTTATCATTCTATCTACTCCGATTTGAACATCCAACCAAAATGCGTCTCCCAAACTCGAGCATCCATCAAGAAACTTTTATCATTTTGATAAAAGATATGCAAATGTTGAGCACAATATAATTTGTTTAAGATGACAATATTGTCACCATTGCCATCTTGAACAAATTATATTGTGCTCAAAATTCGCATATTTATAGCCGGTAATAAAAATTGTATTTTCAACAACTTTTTAGGCCTAGAACAGCATTCAAAAAATGCTAAGCATTATATTCAGTATATTAACTATAGTTATTGGTTTGATGGGTGGTGAAGCGTTTTCCTCAGAAATTGGGTAATTACATAACAACCCTCTAACCGTTATAAAATGATTATCTGTGCCGTATTAAAATCAACAACATCTTTAAAAAGTTATAACCATCCATAATGGAAGGCCGCCTCGAAAAAACCCCGTAACGGTAACGAAAGGCCTAGTGTCGATTCGTGGACCTGTTCCGATCCAGCCCTGATTTTCACTTTTTGTAACTTGTGCATCCCTAGTTTAGACAAAATTTTGTTTTAAATTGACCCTGCCTCAAGGAGCATTGGTTATTAGCCGAAATTTCGAAAGAACTAGTAAAAAATTTTGAGGGCACCAAAATTTTGTAGATGCACTAAAAAACATTTACTTATTTTTTAGGTCCATAAGAAACCAATATTTGCAGAATCTGCAAAAAAGTAGGTCAAAAATTCCAATTTAAAGTAGGTCAAAAATTTTTTTAAGGATCCCCAAAAAATTCTCCACTTGCTGCAGTGGATATCTCATCCGATTTGCCAGAAACAGAGCCGAAAATTCAATTGATGAGGTAAAAAATTTTAATTTTCAGTTGATAAAAATTTTGTATAAAAAAATTTTTTAGACGTTTCATTTTACCCAGTCGATTCGCACTCAAGCGTAACAATGCTTTTGATTTTGAAGATCCAAGGTAAAAAATTGTTATAGTCAAAAATCGAGTTTTGGGCCCATTTAACTAAAATAATCTAAATTGTTTAGATTTTATTCTTCGGCTTTTGGAAAACGGAGTAGTAGTGACCTAATGGATCCAAGGTAACTCCTTACGAATCTACGCGGGAATGCTAAAATTTCAAATTTTAGGTTTTTCTCTTCAGCTTTTGGAAAACGTAGTAATGACTTAATGGATCCAAGGTAACTTCTTACGCAGGAATGCTAAAATTCCAAATTTTAGGTTTTTCTCGTCAGCTTTTGGAAAACGGAGTAATACTGACCAATTAGATCCAAGGTAACTCTTTACGCATCTATGCAGGATGCTAAAATTCCAAATTTTAGGTTTTTCTCGACAGCTTTTGGGAAAAGAAGCAAAAGTTATGCACAGGGCGAAAATATTGGTTCGTGGACACTTTGAAGTTGCGAAAAAATAAAGCTCAAAGGCGTATACAAAAAAATTTACTCATTAATAAAGTTCTGTGATTTTATCTGAAAATTTTGTTATTGGCATTAGATATGTAAATTTTGGAGACAGTATAATCTGTACCTGGTAACAAATTTGTTCTTTGTCAACCGAACAGATTATACCTTGTCCAAAATTCGCATATTTAAGACTAGTGACAAAATTGTCACTTTTTTTATAACTTTGAGTATTATGTAGCAGTATTTTTATATAAGACAAGCAAATCACCAACCACTCAGTAGCGTCTCCTTAACTTAATTTATTTGTTCCATAAGTTACAGTTATACAATCAATTACGATCTGTTTAGATATAACATAGAAATATAGCTCAATAAATAAAATATAACAAGGCAGTCCTATCCTGTACAAGTATCACAGATTGGATTCCACTTTTCTTATCACATTCTTTATTGAGAGGGCTGCATAGACTTCTGGGCTTGTATCAGTCGCTTGAACTGGCGCTTTGATGGCAAGACGAACTCCAATCCATGACCAGTTCTTGCACTTTAACGGCGGTCCAGAGAGCTTTTCAACATGAAGGCATCGGCTATCTGTCGTTTGCCATTTGCATAATGGTGAGCAAGTACAGCATGTTTCTTCATCGCAAGTTGACTTAAGTATCCAGAAAAAGATTTTGCGGGACATAAAAATCATAAGATCCCCCTAATTTTTTTAAATACAAATTTTAACCAAAAATCGCCTTTGTCCCCACTTTGGTTGTTTTTTCGAAAATTATTTTGTTAAATTCTTGAAGTTTTAACAAAAAAAACAGCGCCGCAGCAGTGGCGTATAGGCCCACCGAAATCCGAAAAAATTTCACACTTGGTCCCCCCCTTATTTTTACCCAAAATTTGTGAAAATTAAAAAAATCCTATAGTCCCCCATTATTTTTCAAAAAATATTTTTTCACTAAAATAGCCCATTTTTTCACAAAAAACCCATCTCATCATTTTTTATGAGTCCTATAGATTTTTATGAGTTTTATTAATTTTTTTTAGACCAATTGATTTTTATGAGTCCAATAAAAAATTTATTAAAAAAATAGAATATAAAGCTGGATAGACGGAGGCAACTTGGCGAAAGTTATAGTTCCATATAAAGTTGCAGAATATTAGTAAAAATACTTTAATCGGTTTTAGCTTAGGCCCCATGTGTCTACATATAACAAAGTGTGGTCAAATGTCACAATTTTATTTATACATTACAAAAAGCACCCATATGCAAATTTTATACAATACAATATTACAGCAAATAAATATTAATCCTTCGATGACTTGAATAACCTTGAAAATAAGCCAGCTTTCTTTTTGGATGATTCTGGAGATTTTGGATTTTTCGATGGATCAGCTTGAGGATCTTCGGGTACAAAATCACTTGGTCTTGGAGTCGGTGGTTCATTCTGTTCATGGGACTGTCGGATAAATTCCATGGCTCGGCGTTCTGCTTCTTCAGCTTGTAGACGGACCTGAAAAATTGGAAAGTTACATCTAAAAAAATATATATTTACTCATTTTTAGTTAACAAATCGATTTTTGGGCCCAGTAGTGTAGAGCAACTCGAATTTCGAGGGGAGGGAGATGACCCTCCTCCGAAATTTCCCTTGGTCTTCTTTTTATTTTTTTCGAAAATGTTTCCAAAATTATGGGCAAAAACATAAGAGCCATTAGGAAAAATTTTTAATTTTTTCGATTTCGGGCTAGAGCCCCTTTTAGCCCAGCAGGCGCTACGTTACTGTTTAAGCCAAAAATTAGCCGTGGACCTAAATTTGTGCCCAAAATCGATTTTTAACTCATTTTTGATTTTGCAAAATTTGCGTATTTTGAAATTTATACTCAAATTTCAAAATATGCAAATTTCCGAAATTGAAGACCTGTCTAACAGTATCCGCAAAATCCGGCAGAAACGGATTTGTCCGGCTATCCATAGAAGGGGTATCTTCTGCTTCTTTTACAATCTGAAAAAAATCAATTTTTTTAAATTTTCAAAAAATTAAAAATTGCCTTTTTCAATACAGATGAATTCACAGAAACGTCATCATCTTCTAACGCCTCATTCTTATAGCAGTGGTCGGATTTTTTCGCTGAAAAATTTAGGGGCTAAAAAAATTAAGGTTGAAAAATACATTTTGACTCATTTTCGGCTTGTTTTAAAAGTTCTTGCGCATCCTCAGATAAAGAAACATCGTCATCCGAATCGTCATTGACTACCATCTATAAAAATAAATGGATAAAAAAATCGGGCAAATTTTTTAAAGTTGAAAAATAGCCAAAAAAATTTAAAGTAATTTTTGAGAAAAATGCTAAAATTCAAAAAATATCAAATTTGTATTTAAAAAGATCAATTTTTTAGTTAGGGATTCATAGAACATTTTTTCAAAATCAGAAAATCTGACTTCAAAAATCAGAAAATGCTAATTTTCCATTATATTTCTTATAAATTTAACAAAATTTCGCATCTCAAAAATCAGTTTTGACACTGAAAAATCAGATTTTGCCAGATTTGGCATCTCAAAATCAGCACTTTTCTGAAAAATCAGCAGACTTGGCACCCCTGTGTTTGTAGCTCACCAATCTAGGCTTCCTAACTTCTTCGACTGGAACACCTTTCAACGCCGCTAATCTCTCCTCAATTTTTGCAGTCTCCGCATCCGATTTTCCTTTTGACCATTCATATTCTTCAAAAAAATTTTTTTTTGAAAAATTCCCCTCCAAAATTTGTACCTGTTTTGGGGAGATTACTATAGGCCTCAATCAGCCCCTTAGCTTCATCTTGAGAAGTTGCGAGGTTGTTCAACGGATTTGGATTAGAGCTGGCAGATGGCAAGAACATCTTAAATTTTAAAAATTAGAAAACTTTTGCCCCATCACTTACCAAGCCAGGATTTTTTACTTCTTCTATAGGGACTCCCTTCAATCTTGCTACTCTTGCGTGAATTTCTTCTAGATCAAAATCATCTTTTTTAGGTGGCGGTTGATTTTGAATTTGAGCTAAAAGTTTTGATTTTTTTAGAAATTCAAAAATCTCCTAACCTTTGCCACCTCCACCACCGACATTTGAATGAGAATTTTGAAAATTGGTGTTAGCTCTTATCTGGTAATTTTTTCGAAGTGATGGTGGAGGCCAGTCCTCATCACTACGATCTTTTTCTTGATTTTGAATTGGAGCAGCCTAAATTTTTCGATTTTTGCAGAAAATTTGAACTAGGGATCGGAATCTTGGGTACCCAAGATTGAATCATAACTTTTTTCTATAAATTTTTTCAAAAAGTGACCAAAGTAAGAAATGTGCATAATGGAGTGCTCTACTTTTTTCCTTGATTATATTTTATGAAAAGTTATAGAAAATTTTCTACGGCCAAAACTTCACACCAGCAACAAGCGCAATCGATTCTTCGCATGGAAACCCCCCCCCCCCATTAGAAATATTTTCCAACATTTTTCTTGCCGGAGTCAATTTTTCTGGTTTTGAACACACGTGTACCTAAGATTCTGATCTATAATTTGAACACCTACTTTTCCGGAAAGAATTCCATAGCAACTAGTACAAACAGAGACCGGTTTAGCCGAGATTGCCGGTAAAATCCATTTGTGTTGAAGGCATTTTTCACAAAATCCATAACCACAATTGGAACATCCATGCTAAAA
>JAQGBS010004549.1:0-10195 GCA_034698545.1 Acrobeloides obliquus
TGTACTATACCTGTACCGGTACAGGTACAGGTACAGCGGGTACAGGTACAGTAGGTCCAGGTACATTTGAAACAATGATCACGAGATAAGGGAAAAGTTCTTGAAGGGGGTAAGAATCAGGGACTAATCTCCCAAAATTTTTTTGCCAAACAGCCTATATAGGGGTAAAATCATGCGAAAAATTGATTACGCGCATTTCTGAAGCTTGAAAACGCTCCCCTGACCCTGATTCAGAGAAATTAGTACATGTTGGATTTTCGCTTTAATATTCACACTTGTTTTCCTGAATCAGGGTCAAGAAAGCATTTTCACGCTTTGGGAATGTGCGCAATCGATTTTTCGCATAATTTAGCAACAGATTTTTTTTCGAAGATTAGCTCCTGATTCTTACCCCCCCCCCTTTTATAATAAATTTACTTTATAGCATATTCATTAGTCTCCATATCCAACAAAAGTGACTCGTAGTGTTCTGAGGAGCCTAACCAAGTATCAATAGAAATTATATAACACTTTTTTCCAGTTGTGTTTGTAAAAGTTTTACAAGCGTCGCCCATTTCTGCGGTAGACATTCCTTTCCAGGACCCTACCTCAATGATTCTAAAACAAAAAAATCAAAACACCACCATTTTTGAAAAAACTTAAAGAGGGGAGGGGGTGACAATCATGACCTAATCCAAGAAAAAATTTTTGCTTCCCTGATTCAGGGAAGCATTCCAGCTGAATCGGACTATATCACCATTTTTCGAAAGTTTCTGCGTGGGGGAAGCCGTTTGGAATCTTCTTTTCATGTATATATACATTCATTCCTCCCACTATCAAAAAAAGTAAAAAGTATACTTAATGACATCGTCACCAGAATCTTTGGATACATTTGTCAGTAGGTCGTTCATAAATTCTTTAACTGTACTCCATCCTTGAAGATCTAATTTTGTAGGATCCGCTTTGATGGAATCAAAAATTTTATTGTTTTTGAGTATCTTTTCTTTAAAATATGTCCAATTCGTAGACTCATTTTTCTATAAAAAAGATTCGGTGATTTTTTACCGTCTTGTTTTCTCAAAAGATAAATCATCTGGAACTAGATCGATTAGGCCGCTAAACTTGAAATTTTTCGTACAAAAATTTTTTCATCATCTGGAATTGACCCCTCTAGGGGGGGGGGGGGACAAAAGTTTCAGAAATACGATCGACGTGTTTTCATTACTAGTATCAGAAAATAACTAGTATGAAAAATATTTCGATCATATTTCTGAAATTTTTGGCCACCTGATCTGAAACTAATGCCCCTTTAGTACACCTATGATTATAACATAAGGTGATCTTTTTTAGTACTTTCTCACAAAATTATACTGCAGGTCTATGCCAACAATCTTGCACAAATAGTTTCTTCTTTTTCTTTTTGCCAATATTCTCTTCTTTTAATTCTTTTATCTTTGTCTCTTCTTTTGCCGGACTTACTGTCCTATTTTCACTAGACATTGTTAAGATTAACTTATATGCAGCAATCAGATCCTTGTTATCCAAAAATTTTGCAAAAAAGAATCCAAAACCTGCAGCTAATAGAACGACTAATAAAGTATCGCGGTTTTTCATATTGACTAAATAAAATGATTTGAAAAAAAAACTAGATTAGCAGTAAAGTTCTAATAGGTGATTTAGAAGTTAAAATTGGTTTTTGGTTATCTCCGTCGAATAAACGTTTTAAGGGATAATTTTTCAATTATTACCCTTTTCAAGCATCTAATTGATGCCTGAGTGCCGGCTCTTCACTTTAATGTTCAAACTCATTTGAATTAAAAATTACAATTTTGTTTCGATCATAACTTTTTACCGTTAGATTTTCAGGTGGTTCCGTAAAAACAAAAAATGCTTCAAATTTTGTGCTCTACTACATGGCATCATTTCCCTAAAAGTAGACTGGTTTTTTAATGGAGGTTGGACGGATTGGATAAAAAACGTGAGTACATGGCACAGCAAGCCATTTTTGACATGTTGGGATCGTATACAGCGCATAAAAAGTTTAAAAATCGAAATGAAGATAATTTGACCGCACTAGGCCCCTCGTTACGGTTACGGGCGCTCGTTACGGGCTCTCGTTACCGAGCACACTCACACGGCCACTCGTTACAGCCTCTCGTTACAGAATCCGCTTGTTACGGCCTGCCAGGGCGTGCTAGAATTTCAAAAATGGAGGAGAGGGAAATCATAAACAACTTTTTTCAATTTTTTATGAAAAAAATTTAATTTTTAAAGTTAAAAGTAATCAGATTCTGTAACGAGAGGCCGTAACAAATGGCCGTGAATTCGCGTCGTAACGAGGGGTCTAGTGCCAATTTGACAGAGATAATAAAAAATTTTAACTTTTAAAACACTTGAGAGAATGTTTTGCTTCACCTAATCTACAATTATAAAATCTAACAAATATAGAAAGATATTGTTTAAGTAACAAATTTCATCTGGTTCTTGTTAATCTTGTAGTCAACAACTTGTAGACATAAAATATTGGATATTTGTAATGTAGCCAAACAAAAATATTAAATAAAGAAAAATTTTGCACTAAACAATCCTTTCCAAAACATCTCTGATATTATTGATAAACTCTACTCTAGCGTTCGAAATCCTTTATCCCCAAATAATTGTCCCAATTATTGGGAATTATTTGTTGTTTAGTTTTATTTCGTTTCATAAGCGATCCTTTTACAAATAACTAGTCCAAATTATTTGGGACTATTTGTTGTTTGGTATTATTTGGCAAAATATTATAGGGAACTGATTGCGCGCATTTCCGAAGCGTGAAAATGCTTCCTTGACCCTGATTCAGGGAAATAGATGTGTGTATTGAAGCTAAAATCGAAAAAATTTGAAAGTTCTCCTTCAAAATTATATTTCTGAAGGTAATTTCATGCGAGAAATCGATTGCGCGCAATCCCGAAGCGCGAGAATGCTTCCTCGATTCTGATTCAGGAAAATAAGAGTGTGTATTGAAGCAAAATTCAACATGAGTACTAAAGCATTTGGAAACGAGCTTTTGGCAACGCGACTTTTTTGGTACTCCGAGCTTTTGGGAACGCCACTTTTTTTAAACTTTTGGCGTTGCCAAACGCTCGTCTTGCATTGTCAAATGCTCGTTGCCAAACGCTCTAGTACCCCCAACATGTACAGAGTGGGCCAAAAAAAGTGGATTTGTGATTTTTTGGGACTCGAAAATGTATTGTTCTAAAAATGACCTCTCTAGAGGCAATTTTATGCGGAGAATCGATTGAGCGTATCTCCGAATCCTGAAAATGCATTCCTGATCTTGGTTCAGGGAAAAATTGGGTTTTGGAAACAAAAATTGTCGTTTTTCGCATTTTCAAAAACACAATCTTTTGGAACAAAGTTTACAATATTTTATTTATACACTTAATATACAAGTTTGGGCATGATACAATGTGTCAAAAATATGATTCAAAAATACATATTAAACAAAAAAGAAAATTTATAACCTCCTTATAAACTTCCTACGACGGAAATCAATGGTATTTCTTTCAATGGCAGCTTTATCGAAAGGAGAAATTTCTTCAATTATTTCACCTGGAAGCTCTATGGGGTCTTTTTGACAGATAAATGCCGTAAGATCTATCGTACAGCAACGTTGAAGCCATTTTCCGGATTGTCCATCTAGATGAATGCACTTGTTTCTGCGAACATACGGAGGACGGAAGCCTAGAATTAAAGAAAATATGATGAGTATAGATTAGAAAGGTACTTACCGCCTTCCCAATTTTCAAAATCAAAATTTGATTTATCGCCATAGCTGTAGCTACGTGAGCCTCCAAACATTGCAGCACCAATCCAGACTGTACCGGCTTGTTTCGCTAATTCTAAATTTTTTAATTTATTATTTTTCAATATAATTTCACGCAGTCCCTTCGAGCTGCGATGGTTTTGTTTTTTATGCTTGTTTTTGTATACGATATTACTACATTTATAGAAAAAAATTTGAGAGCTACAACACAATAGGGGAGCTACCCACGTGAAAAAAGTTTTTTGTAAATGACCTCTCTAGATGTAAAAACATGCAGGGAATCCGAGTGTGACATTTTAAAAGCGAAAAAATGCTTCCCTGATCTAGAGAAAGCCTGTGTATTGAAGCGAACATAACAAAAATGGGATTTATGCAGCTTTTCGCTTCAATACACAACCTTCCCTGAATCTGGGAAGCGTTTTTTCGCTTTTAAAATGTCAAACTCAGATTTCCCGCATGTTCTTACTGCTAGAGGGGTTATTACAAAAAAAAACTTTTGAAAATTTTTTTACTTGGCTGCCCCCCCCCCTATTGTATAGTAGCTCCAAAATTTGCAGTTTAATGGAAACAGCGATTTTCGGGTTTTATAAAAAACTGTTTTTTATTTTTGTGTATTGCTCAGAACTTTCTTTTCCCTATTTTGATTCGATTTAAAAAAATGAATGCAGTGCAGTAAATCTTTAGCCTTGACTCGAGACAATAAATTAATTTTTTCAACCCCCTCATCATTCGACTGTCGATTCTTATCTTTCTTATTTACTTGATTTTAAAAAATAACTGTATAGTGTAATAAAAATTAACCTGCGACAAACTGGTTGTCTGCTGCATTATGAATTGAAACTTGATGAGCGCCATAAAAATCGCATGCAAATTCACCGGATGTCCAATCGACTTGTTCGTTGAACAGCTTATAACATTTCCCATTATGTGGAGAGTACCTCCATTCAGGTGTACCACACGGGTTTCTGGCAAAAACTAAAAAAGTCCAATATGTCTTCCGATTTTGAAGATTTGTGAAAAAAATAATCAGTTTTTCAAATAGATACTTAAAAATCGTAAAAATGACTATTTTGACAACAAACGATTTTTGGCCAAAAATGCTTTATTGCCAAAATATTTTTACCAAAAATTCGATTTTTTGTGGAAAAAAGCCATTTTTTGCCCCCAAAAAGTTACATTTAGTACAAAAACGAACTACCCCGTACCTGAATTTTTTTTAATGCCAACTATTAAAATAAGCTACAGTATTAAACCCTGTACCGGGGGTGGGAGTGTCTGGTTACTCAACTGCCCTCCCCAAGGGCGTCGATAGGTCCATTTTCGGGGTCCTCTATTGGAAATGTTGGTAAAAATAACTTGAATTTTTGAAAAAATTGCATTTTTGAGCAAAATTTTGACGATTTTTAATGAAAAATGGCATCTTTTGATTTAAAAATTGAAAAACAACGAACATTTCTGTTGACAAAATATTAAATTTCGAAAATCAAATTTTAGGCAAAAACAAAAGGGAACTAATGGGTAAATTTATTCATTTCTCTGATTTTGGGTGGTCCTTCAAAGACGTAAAATCGAAAAACTCAATTTTCCGAAAAACCTCAATTTTTTCGCGCATTAATATTGCGCGCAAAAGATTCCTCAAAAAATTTGACTAGGGGCACCTATATTTCGAAGGCCAAAGTTTTTTGTTTTTTTTTCGGAAATTGGCCTCAAAGTTTTGTCTAACTTCAAAAAACCCAAAAAAAATCGATTTTTTGTGATTAGCCAAAACTTTGAGGCCAATTTCAGAAAAAAAACTTTTGGCCTTCAAAATGTAGGTACCCCCTAGCCAAATTTTTTGAGAAGTCTTTTGTGCGTAAAATTAGAGGTGAAAAATTTAAGGGTATGAGGAAACTTTTGAGCCAGATTTCGGGGTGTAGAATCTTTCGAAACGAATGTTTCGAATCGAATTTTTAATAGAAATTTTGAAAAGTTTTTGTTTCAATAAATCAACTCGATCTTCAAATTGGATGATTTTTGTGTCATTTTATTCGTCTCATCGGACGGATAAAATGCTGTAATTGCTTTTTTAGGTAAATGATAAATTTATTGAAAAAATCTATTTTAGAATTATTTTTTGTTTCGAAATACTCTTTTTGTTTCGAAAAATTCTACACCCAGATTTCGGCAAAATCTGAAAGTAAGTTGATATTGCTCCTTGTCAGACTATAAATACAATCTTGAGCCCAAAACAATCTAATTAAATGATATTCTTACCCGAACTTAATAGCAATCCAATTGATACAAATAAAATTATTAGAGTCATTTTAAAAGTTGTACTAATATGCGACACTAATTTTTCTTGTGCCAAACCACACTTTTATATTGGCTCTCAATCTCTCTGCTAGACCTAGGAGACGCCTAATTTGTCTAGGAGTCGCCTAGTTGATCAGATAAAAGAACCATCTCACCTTTTCTTTTTTATAAAATCAAATTTTTGTCCACAACCGAATCTACTAAAAAACATATCAGGAGGAAGTGATCTGTATTTGTGACTTGTATTTTATCGCCACTGTTCCATTGTTTCTGGGTGTGTAGTAAGTTGTAAAGTAACCGGCGCCTTCTCGGTAAAAATATGGCAAGAAAAAATTGTTTGATACAAACTTCTCATTTATCACATTGCAAAATCTGCATCTGGCATGTTTTTATGACCTTATCGGCGCCAGGTCACAGGACATTTTGGCATTGAATCAAGAAGGAACTCAATAAGGAAGAAAATTTTGGCTTTGTCAGGAAGAAGGAAGTAAAAAATTATTTTATAAGATCTTATCTTAATAGGTGCCGTAAAAAAAAGAGTTTTAAAAATAATAACATAAAACAAAAATATCATCTGTCTAAAAATAAGGAAGAAAATTTTGGCTTTGTGAGAAAAAAAGGAAGTAAAAAATTTATTTTGTAAGATCTTATTGTAAAGGTGTCATAAAAGGAAAGTTTTAAAAATATGTTTTGATTAAAAATAGATATACAATGTGGGGCAAAATAGCGTCTACGATTTGATAAACTTGATAAATAACTTTATTTATTCAATAAAAACAACAAAAAACAAAGTAATGACAAAAATTTATTCAATATATTCTCCTTCTGCATCGACACACGCTTGGAGGCGGCCAGGTTAGCTATCTACAACGCGCTTAACCTTTATGATTTTTCTTAACCATCTCATCCCACGCTTTCTTGATTGCCTCTTCCCGGCCGGTTTTCAACAGTCCCACGTCGAATTGCTGTTGGTATTCGCAAATTTTCCGCTATTTTCCCCATAAAGTCGCCAAAAGAACGAATTCTTAAAAAAATTGCAGATCTCAATTCTTTCATTTTTAGCTCTAAAAAACACAATTACGATAAATAATAGAACCAAATCTATGTAAAAATGAGCAAATAAAAAGTATATCAAATCGTATACGTTATTTTGCCCCACCCTGTAATATCCAAAAAAAGTTATTCGATAGTTAACCTTGGAAAATCATAATGCTTCAACAAAACACGGCTGTAGGATGTTTAGACAAAAATGGCTGTGAAAAGTTAATTTCGACACGGACATTTCGAAAAGTTATTTTCGAAATGGACATTTCTACAAGTTATTATAGAAACTGATTTCGACAAGTGGAGATGTACGTTAGACACTTTTCGAAGTGTAGTTTCGAAAAAATCTTTAAAATGACCGTTTCGAAAATAACTTTTCGAAACATATCTTTCGAAACTTTTCGTCGAAAATAACTTTCCGAAATTTGTCCCGAAACATCCTACAGCCCAAAATACATAGAGTTCAATGGCATATCTAGGATTTCATTTTCAGTTTTTATTTTGTCATTTAACACTCCCCTAGCCGGTGGTTACCTGTGATTGTTCTTCTTATCCAGGTCATGAAAAAATTGTTTTCCAAAAACTAGTGATAGACAAAAAAATTTCATGTAATTTTAAGGGTTTTTACTTTTATAACTTTTTATGATTCTCTGAAATAAAACTTTTGTTCATGTGTGATAATACTTTCCAAATTTATGGATGTCCAGTGTCCTAGCCATTAGGCCATTCGCGTTATATTTCATTTGTCTCGCCAATGAACAAAGTTTACATGATTTTATTTTTATTTATACCCTTAATATACAAGTTTGAACATGATGATACAATATCAAAAATATGCTTCAAAAATACATATTAAACAATCTCCTTATTTATAACCTCCTTATAAACTTCCTACGACGGAAATCAATGGTATTTTTTTCAATAGCAGCTTTATCAAAAGGAGAAATTTCTTCAATTATTTCACCTGGAAGCTCTATGGGGTCTTTTTGACAGATAAATGCCGTAAGATCTATCGTACAGCAACGTTGAAGCCATTTTCCGGATTGTCCATCTAGATGAATGCACTTGTTTCTGCGAACATACGGAGGACGGAAGCCTAGAATTAAAGAAAATATGATGAGTATAGATTAGAAAGGTACTTACCGCCTTCCCAATTTTCAAAATCAAAATTTGATTTATCGCCATAGCTGTAGCTACGTGAGCCTCCAAACATTGCAGCACCAATCCAGACTGTACCGGCTTGTTTTGCTAATTCTAAATTTTTAAATTTATTATTTTTTCAATATAATTTCACGCAATCTCTTCGGACTGTGATAGTTTTGTTTTTTATGCTTGTTTTTGTATACGAGCGAAAAGTAGATCCGTACATTTACAGGAAAAAAATTTGCAGTTTTTATGGGGACAGCGATTTTCGGGTTTCATAAAAACTGTTTTTATTTTTGTATTTTTCAGAACTTTCATTTCTTTCCCTATTTTGATTCGATTTAAAAAAATAACTGCAGTGACGTAAATCTTTAATCTTTACTCGAGACAATAAATTAATGTTTTAAGTACCCCCTCATCATTCGACTGTCTTTCTTGTTTACTTGCTTTAAAAAAATAACTGTATAGTGTAATAAAAATTAACCTGCAACAAACTGGTTGTCAGCTGCATTATGAATTGAAACGTGATGAGCGCCATAAAAATCGCATGCAAATTCACCGGATGTCCAATCGACTTGTTCGTTGAACAGCTTATAGCATTTTCCATTATGTGGGGAGTACCTCCATTCAGGTGTACCACACGGGTTTCTGGCAAAAACTAAACAAAGTCCAATATATTTTCTAATTTGAAGATTTGTGAAGATCAATTTTTCAAATTGATCATTTTTTGGCCAAAAATGCCTTATTGCCAAAATATTTTTACTAAAAATTCGATTTTTTGTGAAAAACACAAAAATCGGGGAGGGGGGGGGGGGTCAAGTCCGCATCAAAAACTCTATCCCATCTCCCTTTTGGATTAGTTCTAGGTAATATTAGAAACCCTGTATTTCGGACAGAAGGTCCTATAAGCACAAAATTCTGAACAAATTTACGATCAAGTTGGGTATGAGATATGAGGAAACTTTTGAGCCAGATTTCTGAGTGTAGAATACTTACCCGAACTTAATAGCAATCCAATTGATACAAATAAAATTATTGGGGTCATTTTAAAATTTTTACTAATATAAGACACTAATTTTTCTTGTACCAAACCACACTTTTATATTGCTCTCGATCTCTCTGCTGGACCTAGGAGGCGCCTAATTCGTCTACGAGACGCCTAATTCTTCTAGGAGACGCCTAATTGATCTTGATAAAAGAACCATCTCAGTCTTTCCTTTTTTTCCTTTTTTTACAAAATCAAGTTTGCGTCCAAAACCGAACTACTAAAAAACATATGAGGCGGAAGTGATCTGTATATGCACGACTGCGACTTGTACTTTATCGGCACTGTTCCATTGTTTCTGGGCGTGTAGTAGGTTGTAAAGTAACCGGCGCCTTCTTGGTAAAAACATGGCAATAGAAGAAGTTTGATACAAACTTCTCATTTATCACATTGCAAAATCTGCATCTGGCATGTTTTTATGACCTTATCGGCGCCGGTCACAGGATACTTTTGGCATTGAATCAAGAAGGAACTTTAAGAACAAGGAAGCAAATTTTAGCTTTGTCAGGAAGAAGGAAGTAAAAAATTATTTTGTAAGATCTTATCTTAAAGGTGCCGTAAAATGAAAGTTTTAGAAATAATTTTTGATTAAAAATAATAACAAAAGTATCATCTGTGCGAATTGCCGAACCTTGAAACACTTTTTTGACCCTGATTCAGGAAAGTGGCGGAAATTTTCTCAAAACTCCCCTCCTCCAAAGAGGGGGGAGTTTTGGGAAAATTTCCATTTTTTTCTCGGAAATTTAAAATTTTTTTCTTTGGAGAAGGAAAGTTCCCTTGTTTTTCTCCCGTAATTACGGCACTGAGTGGCGGTGGGATACTTGCGGATGGACATTTGCGGACGGAACATTTCGGACGAAACGTTTACAAAATTCAATTTTTTC
>JAQGBS010004550.1:0-10193 GCA_034698545.1 Acrobeloides obliquus
GACAAAAAAAATCTCGCGTTGGTTACACGAGTTCTATAAACAATAAAATGGCGCGTGTTGAAAGATAAAAATTTTTTGTTTAGTTTATTACGAAAATGAAAGGCTTTATTGATTACTTGTTGGCGTTTGAGAAAAAATGGTCTGTGTATTGAAACGAAAACCTGAATTTAAATTCGTGAAGGAATTTTTGGAAAATTCCACCGCAAAAATTCAATTCTCGAGCAAAAAATTCGATTTTGAGCTTTTTATATATATCAAATTCGGATTCCCGTCATGTTTTTACCCCAAAAAGGGTCGTTTTTTTCAAAAATCGCATTTTTGCGACTTTTCGCTTCAATGCACAATACGCCTTCCCTGAATCAAGGAAGCGTTTTGTCGTTTCGAAAATGTTAAATTCGGATTCCCCGCATGTTTTCACCCCTAGAGGTCATTTCCATAAAAATTATTCACGTGGGTGCCCTCTCCCCCCTCTATTGTGTAGCTCCAAAACTTTTAGCTAAATAACATTTTTACATTTTTTTTCACCGCCTGACGCGTTTTTATCACCAAGCTTGATCTGGCTATTCAATATTTTTTTCTCTGGTGTACTTTTTCGTTTTTATGCATCATATTTACGGTTCAGAGTGTTATGCTTATGTGCGTGTCCTTGTGCTAATGTTCCTTGCTTGTTTGTAATAACGCTAAGCTCCTTCGACTTGTTGCTCGGCGCGCTTTTAATTCTTCGCTTTGTATGACGCCGGGCATTTTCCATTTTCCTACTAGCTTGGTGTCTTTATGAATAAGCCTTTTGTTCATGCTGGAAATTCGCCATTTTATAAAGGGTCATTAGAAAATCCTATACTTTTATGTGCAGGTTTTCGCTTCAATAATTTTTTAATTTTAAAATTTCAAAATTTATTTTTGACATTTCAATGTTTCTGGGAAATAAGACCCCCTTATCAGTTTACCAAACAATTTTTCGTCTAACATTGACGTATTTATTATTCATTGCCTAGAAAGTCTTGTAATAGCCGCTGTGTCAATTTTATGGTTTTTTCATCGTGTTGGAAGCTAACAGTTTATTTTAGTTACAGGGTGTCCCAGAATAAACCAGGCACCCCAATACTATTGCATTAAATTCGATTTTTTTCCGAAAATCCATATGGGACTGTCCTTAAATTACGTTTGCCAATAGGGGGAGGGGTAGGGGTCTCTGAAAATCTAACGCTCCATTAAAATTTAAGATTTTTCTAAGGAAAAAAACTAACGGAGGAAGGGGGTCCGAAATCCAACTTTTTGCAGACGTAAGGACAGCCCCTATGCCTATATAAAAATTTAATTTTTGAACAAAAATATAATTTTTATGCAAAAAATTCGATTTGTGACAAAAAATTTTCTAGACAAATACCTCTCTTCCCCCCCCCCCCGCCCTAGGCGGCTCCATTTAAGTAAAATCAACTCCCTTGGCCACGTTTTATCTCATCAAGTTAAAAAATGCATTGTCCTAGTTTTTTTCATATATGGTCATTATATCACTGTTCACATTGTGACTATATATACAGGGTGTACAAAAAAATCACCCAAATTCCGGTTTTTTGTAATTTTCCTCCGTTTGCGCATACTTTTTTATATAAAAATCGTATAAAAAAGATCTTTTCGGCTCGTCCACAATTTATTGCTACCTATACAGAAAACTCGGAGGCTTCTATTCAATTTTCTATCCACTTTTGACCTCTTCTTTTTATAGAAAAATGCAAGACGCCGAAATCAATGCGTTTAAAGAAAGGTTGGAATATTTGATTGATCAATTACCAGAAGAATCGGAAAATTTATTTGCAAAAAGGCCGAGATTTGCACATGCTGTTTTAGTTTTGGCAGATGAAAATGCTCAAGGGGAAGTATTAAAAGTACGGTTTGAATAACATATTGGGTCGTTAGAAAAGGTTTAAGAGATTTGGTACTTATGCACTATCCCCCCTCGTAGGGAGAGGGGATTCTGCATAAATTTATACAGAATCTCTCCTCCCACAAGCTGAAAAAAAGGCTTAGGCTTGGTTTATGTTTAGGGTTAGGCTTTGGTTTAAGCCTAGGCTTAGCCTAAGGTTTAGGCCTAGCCTAAGGCTTAGGCTTAGCATAAAGCTTAGGCTAAGCCTAAACCTTTTTTTCAACTTGGGGGGGGGGGGATTCTTCATAAATTTATGAAGAATTCGAAATATGGCCAGGGAAGCATTTTAAAAAGGGTCAAGGAAGCATTTTCGGAACTTATGCATTTCGGCCCCCCCCCAAATTCGCATAAATCAAACATTTGGGGGGCCGAACTGCACTGATCAGTGCACTTTGGCTCCCCCCCCCCCAAATTTTGGGGGGGGGCCGAAATGCATAAGTTCCGCATTTTCACGGTCCGTGCAATCGATTCCTCGCATAGAAAAACTTATGGGGTCATTTTTATAAAGATTAGATGGAATCTGCAACAGCTTAAAAACTTTCCTAATGACCCAATAATAGAAATTGAGAGGAAAAAATTTTAGGCTACTTGTATAAAACAATTGGATAATGTTTTAACAATACACAGAGAAAAGATTTATACTGTGAATGTTGATGAAACAATTACCAAGTATGAATTTAATATGTTTTAAGAATAGGAAGGGGTATAGTGTATACCCCCTGAAAACCACCGTCCCTATATTTGGGAAGAGGGATCGTCCTCTGGCCAAAATAAATCCCACCCGCAAAAAAATTTTGCGAACCTTCGCAACCCGAAGTCGAAGGTTCGCGGGCCGTTGAAGGGATCTATTTTTTTCGCGTGACAGGACTATAAACCGCGTCGCACGACATGTCGCGAGACAGAACTATAAGTATCATAGATCGGCAAAGGGGGGAGCCTTCCCTGACCCACGCACGCACGGACCCAAAATTGAGGGGGGACCACGCATTGATCCCGCCGAACATATGAGGTGGTCCATAAAAATTGGGTGTCAGAAGACTATCTCAAGCTAAAAAAAAACGTGGTGGAGGTGGTGGGGGACCACCGCATCGGGATCCCCTCCCCCATCTTGCCGACCTATGATAAGTATTGTCGCATGATGCGTCGCGCGACAGAACTAGAAACAGTATTGCATGACATGTCGCGGGATAGAACTAAAAACAGTGTTACACGACGCATCACAAAAACAAAATCGACGAACTATAAACGCCAACTAGCGACAATGTCGCACAACACAAAAATGCACTATCACGACGGAAGTACAAACCCTCCTTTATGTTATGCCCAAAATTTTTGGAAAATTTCGAAAACAATATAAGGGGGCCAAGATAATTTTTGAAAAATCGAAAAAATTACCTTAGTGTTTTTTTTGTTCGCAGAAAGTTAAAAATTTCGGAGGTGTTTGTATGTTTGTACAGACGGATTTAGGCATACTTGAATAGGGGGTTGTAATTAAGACCCCTCCCACTGCGCCGCGAGGGCCTCGAAAAATGGGGGGGGGGGGGGGCGCCGAAAGGCAAAAATTTCCTTTAGACCCCCGCGCCGCGCGAGGAGGTTTACGACCCCCCTATTCATCTATGGATTTAGCGGCGTATAACAACGAATAAAATTTCAATTTTTACAGTCTACATTTTCATTCATTTTAGACCAGAACAAGAATCAGCGCCACGAACTAATCAATCCGATAGAGAAATCGAAGAAGCGTTAAGAATTTTGCATGAATCAAGAGATTTAGTGGAAGAAACGACGCGAAAAATTTCTGTAATTTTTAAACATTTTTCAGCAAAAAAAATTTAATTAAAATTTTTAGTTTCCAAGTGAAATGCGTCACAAGCGAGCGGAGAAAATGGCGGCATATACATAGAGAGAAAAATTTACGAAAAGAATTTTTATGCGCTATATGATCTCATTTGTATGCATAAAATTCTTCTTTACATAGTTTATTAACACTTGTACAAAAATAATAAATGTATACAGGATGGTCTTGAAGTTCGTATAAAACATTTTGGAACTACTACACAATGGGGGGACCACCACGTGAAAAAATTTTTGAAAATTTCTTGTGAGGTTATTTATAAACAGAAAAAATTTATTTTAAATTATAAGCAAAATTAAAAATCTGATTTTTATCGTGAACTTGGCTCAGTGGTAGTGCTCCAAGATTCGAGGCTAAGGGTTTTAGGTTCGAATCCCACTTGAGTCGATTTGATTTTGCCTGCGATCCATGTGAAAAAATTTTCGAAAATTTTTCTGGAAATAACACTCCTAGGGATAAAAACATACGGGGAATCCGAATTTGATATTTTCGAAGCGAAAAAACGCTTCCCTGATTCAGGGAAGGCTAGTGTATTGAAGTAAGAAATCATATTTTCGCTTCAATACACAGCCTTTCCTGAATCAGGAAACCATTTTTGAGGTGTTAATTCGATATCAAGTGTTTTATACGAACTTTAACACCACCCTGTAATTTTAAGTTTAATGAGTAGTTGAAACAATCTTATGTTCCCAATAGCATTTTTGAACTACTTGATGGTCATCTGAAACTTCCGGGGATGCCGTTACAACAAGAACACACCATGTGCCAGTAGCACATTCATTTATAGGACGTCGTTGAATGGAGAGGTAGCTGTTATCAGTCTCATCTTCGAATTGATTCTCGGATTCGTAACTGTGCTTCTTGCGTTGAGCCTGAAAATTTAACTTGTTTTTTCGAATTTTATAGACGCGAAATCGATTCCCTGATTCAGGGTAAAAGCGCGGGTGTATTGAAGCGAAAATGAACTAAAATTAGAATTTTCGCAGGAAAACTGGCTATCTTTAAGTTATTCTAGGCGAGAAATCAAATGCGCTCATTGTAGATGAATGAAAATGCTACCTTGCCTCTGCTCCAGAGGCGCGACAAGACAGAAAAGAATGCGATGTATTAAAGCGAAAATTGCCTGAATCAGGATCAGGCAAAAATTTTCATATTTTAGTTATCCCACACTTTCGCTACAATACAAAAACTATCTTGAATCAGGGTCAAGAGTTTTTTATTACGTTTTTCATGACTACGAAAAATGTTTCTACTTGGAGAAGTGGATGAGAAAGCCGTCCGTCCGATCTGGCAAGTTAAGCAACGTTGAGCCCGCAGTTCGATCCCACTAGGGCAAAATTTTCGATATAAAAAACTTTCTTTAGAGCAAAAATTTTTTGCTTCCTGAAAAGTTTTTGTAGATCAAAATTTTTGCACTAGTGAGATCGAACCTGCGGCTCAACGTTTCTTAACTTATCAGATCGGACGAGCGGCTTCCTTATCCATTTCGCCAAGTAGCCGACATTTTTCGTAAAGGAAAACGTTATATTTATACCGAAACAATCAACTTGGGATCAGTTGTTCGTCGGACAATTTCTTCAATTTCTTTAGCCTGCCATAGAAGTGCTTCTAGGCCCTAAAAATTTTCTTATTATTTTTTGAGCTGTTAACAAATCAACCTTCTTCTTTCCCTTTCCATCTTCGACACCGCTACTAGAAGGCACAACTTGGGAATTTATATAAATTTTACAAGGCGCACCATTTTCTTCTTTACTCTCGCCATAGAGAAATTCCACCTTTTCTCTGCAATCAGAAATGGTAGCCATAATAATGGCACTATGTGTTGGTGGCGCATTGAAAACGTGTAAAGACATTTTTGTACTAAAATTTTGGAGCTACTACACCTAGGGGGAGCCACCCACGTGAAAATGTTTTCTGAAAATGACCCCTTATGCGGGTAAAAACATGTGGAGAATCCGAATTTGACATTTTTGAAACCAAAAATTCGATTTTTAACCGAAAATTCGATTTTTAGCTAAAAATTCAATTTTTAGCCTAAATTGAAAAAAAGCGAAAAATGCTTGCCTGATTCAGCGAAGGCGTATTGTGTATTAAAGCGAAAAGTCGCAAAAATCGCATTTTTGCCTAAAAACAAGGTAAAAATGTGCGAGAAATCCGAATTTGACATTTTCGAAGAGAAAAACGCTTCGCTGATTCAGGGAAAGCGTATTGTGTATTGAAGCGAAAAGTCATTTTTCGATTTTTGCCTAAAACGATCCCTTTTATGGTAAAAATGTGGGAAAAAGCATTGTTTTTAGACCATGTTATTTTCTCGAATTTTCGCGTCGATATGCAGATTTTCTTGAATCCGAGGAATTTGATCAATGTCAAATTCGGGTTTCCTGCTCATTTTTAACGCAAAAAATGTGTTTTTTATGCAAAACTGCGATTTTTGCGACTTTTCGCTTCAATACAAGGCCTTCCCTGAATCAGGGAAGCATTTTTCGCTTCGAAAATGTCAAATTCTGATTTCCCTCATGCTTTTATCCCTACAGGAGTCATTTTCAAAAAAAATTTCGAAAAAATTTTCACATAGGTTATAGTAGCTCCAAAATTTAAAAAAATTGAAAGTAGACGACAGACTATAAAAGCAAAAAAATAAAATAAAATGCAAAAAACATTTTCGTTTTTCTCGTCTTGGAATGCCCATGAATAATCATACAAAAAAGCAAACACATTTTGCGCATGTATAATATACGCAAATACCCTCGAAATGCGTCGTATTACGTGTTGGCTTCAACGTTATTCGTGTTTGCTCGAAATTTTCGATTGAAGCGTGTTGTTGGAAATACATAACAAGAAAATGAAGAAGTATGCAAGTACAGATTTATTAAAGGATCAGTCCCACTTTTGAACCGAAATTTTGTTGAAAAGTGGAAAAGAAGGTTCACGTTGGGGCAACCACTTTTTGCTTTGGAAGTAAATTCTAATTCGACAACCCTGAGGAGATATTTGACATACAAAATTGCATAAAAATTTTAAACTTGTTTGTGTATTGAAGCGAAGTGATTGATGCCGTTTGAATTCCTGATTCAAATCTGTTTATTGAAACGAATTAATCCATTTTTACAAAGATCTTAAAATTTTCATAAAATGAACATTGTAGCAATTTTTTATAACTCGATGAGACGAATAAAATGACTCCATAAATATCTAATTTGAAATTGATTTGAGTCATTGAAACGAAAGCCTGTTTCATGTTTTCGTTTCAATAACTCAAATCAAATTTCAAATTAGATATTTTTGGACCCATTTTATTCGTCTCATAGAATTATAAAAAATTGCTACAATGTTCATTTTATGAAAATTTTAAGATCTTTGTAAAAATGGATTAATTCGTTTCAATAAACAGACTTGAATCAGGAATTCAAACGCATCAATCCCTTCGCTTCAATACACAAGCGGGATTTGAATCCGCGACCTATACCTATAAACTGTAAATCTGTCACCTTAGCCACTCGGCTATGCGAAACAATTTTGCGCGGAACACTATGGCGCTATTGGAAAAATTGGAAAGTCGCATAAAAATCAAAAAAAATTGCGTCAAAATTATTTGCGTCATCCAACATTCACGTCAATTTTTGTTTGCGTCAATTTTCGATTGCGTCAACAGACATTTGTGTCAATTTTTGATTGTGTCGTTTTGAAATAATCGACACGTCTCCCTGATTTATATGCTATTGTTCACGTCATACATGCTTTTCAAGTCCATACATTCATGTGATTCCGACTCCCTTATTCGCATGTACACGTATGTAGTCTGTGATTTCAATTCTTGGTATAAAAAAAGGTAAAACCTTGTGCTCTTTTTATATGTATAGATGAATGTACTATAGTTACCAAGTTCAACTTTTGTCTTCATGGACTAATTTTCACACACTGCAATTTATTCTCCTTGTTCCCGTTCAAAACTATTTAAAAATTGTCTTATAAGAAAGTTGCGTGCTTACAAGTTAATTTAAAACATGATTAATGGCTTTACTTGGAGAACTTTCCACTATATTAATGACACTATAGCTTTTGTATTAGCAATAGTTTTAAATACAGTGCTCATATTTTTGATTTTGAAAAAGACAACTAACGAATTCAAGCCATATGGTCGGATCCTTCTGCAAACTTGTGTTGTAGATATGTTCTTTTCTTCAATAACTTTTCTTCTAAAAGAGGTAATAGGGAACAGTTTTTCGTATATAAAGAGTTAGAGGGAGAGTTTCATGTCACTTCGTCGAGTAATACACTTATTTGAAATGTCACTTGATCGACCACGCCATGATCGATTTTCAACATAGTGATTTCGACTATGATCGATTGTGACCATAGTCATTTCGACTATGATCGATTTTGATTATAGCGATTTCGACTATGATCGATTTTAGCCATAGCGATTTCGACTATGATCGATTTTGATCATAGCGATACAATTTTTTAGGCTGTGGAAATCAATGATGGAAAAGTTGCCTTTATTGTTACTGGATTTTTCGAACAAGTACCACACCCTACAAATTTTATTCTAACCTGCATGTGGGTATTTGCATTCATGTTTAGCTTTTGGGTATCACCAATTCCATTTTTCTACCGATACATGCTTATTTGCAGGTAACATTGTTGGCGTTAGGAGGTGAGATATATCGGGCAAACAGACTAGTTTTACCAGATTTTTATGCAGCTCAACTTTTTCTTGACTTTTTGCATCGGCAATTTTTTCACCGAACAATATTTGCCGACAAATTTCACTCGAAGGCGCTCAGAAGCGCTTAGAGGCATTCGGGGGGGGGGTGCTTGGAAGCGCTCAGAGGCGCTCGGAAGATCTCATAAGTAAACGGAAGAGCTTAGAAACACTTGGACGCGGTTGGAAGCGCTCGGAGGGGCTCAGAAGAACTCATAAGCAAACGGAAGCGCTCGGAAGAACTCGGAGGAGCTCGTAAGCACTCAAAAGAGCTCGGAAGAACTCATAAGCACTCAGAAGAGCTTAGAAGCACTCAGAGGCGCTTGGAAGCGCTCAGAGGCGCTTAAAAGAACTCGCAAGCACTCAGAAGCGCTCGGAAGAACTCGCAAGCACTCAGAAGTGCTCGGAAGAACTCGTAAACACTCAGAAGAGCGTAGAAGCACTCGGAAACGCTCAAAAGAACTCGTAATCACTCAGAAGCACTCGGAAGTGCTCGGAAGCACTCGGATCAGGGCGGAGATCTCGTTCGGGCCGCTCGAAGACTTATTGATCGAAAAATTTCCTTCTCCTCCTAGCACGATAGCGCTCGATCTCCCAGTTTATTTTTAGTTAAAAACTATATTTTCTATTGAATAAATTTTTTTTTAAAATCCCACTCCGTCACTGAAATCAGATCCTAACGCCGCCCTAACCAAGACGACAAAATTACAATAGCCATTTTAGGGAAAAAACTCTTAGTCAAAGAAACTTCTTCTTACTTTATGTTATTGTCGCTAGTTTAGCACTTATTTATACTGCATTTAGCGGAATAGTTTTTCCACCAGAGTCGTACTTGAATGAAGCTTATGTTCAAATGATGAGTAACAATTTATGGCTTGATGAAAATGGAAGACCGCCAGTTTTTGTAGCTGGTGAAATCGTAAGATATATAACGTTTTCACAAAGAGATTTAAAAAAGTGCCGGTTACATAGCAAAGTGCAAAGTAGCGCCAACTGCACGCATAAGGTCGAGAGTTCAATCCCGCGCGGAGCCATTTCTTTTTGCAGTGTCCAAAATCGATAAAAATTTTTGCTATGGGGTTTTTTTAGCCCAAAAACACGAATTTGATGTTTTTATTACTTCAAACTCTCAGGAAATACGATTTTTTTAAATTTCAATGCAAATTTAGGTGTTTTGTAAAAATTGAAAAAATTCATTTTTTGGAGGTTTTGCAGTAATAAAAACACCAAATTCGTGTTTTTGGGGTAAAAATACCCCTAGGAAAAATTTTTTATCGATTTTGGACACTGCAAAAAGAAATGGCTCATTGCGGGATTGAACCCTCGATCTTATGCGTGCAGTTGGCGCTACTTCGCACTTTGCTATGTAACCGGCACTTTTTAAAATCTCTTTGTGAAAAACGTTATAGTGTTATCAGAATGTCTCAAGGCACTATTTTTTAAAGTAGTGGAGGTGCAGGTGCGGTCAAAAAGTCCACCCAGATCCCTAAATCAAACTCTAGCCTCTAGGCAACTTTTCAGACAAGCATAAAAGTGTTAGCCAATGTGGTATTAGCATCTATTGTAACTATCTTTTGCTACAGCCTAATAATCGTATTTAATATAAAGATTATGCAAAAATTAATTGCTTCGAAAAACTTGATGAGTAACAAGACGCATAGGCTACACAACCAACTAACTTATGCTCTTATAATTCAAGTAAGGCATAC
>JAQGBS010004551.1:0-10190 GCA_034698545.1 Acrobeloides obliquus
CCTAAACAGTCGATTTTTAGAAGAAAATCGAAAAAAAAATTTCTTGAAAAAAAATATCGTGGGTGGCCCCCCCCCCCAAGTAGACGAGCTCCGAATAGTCCAGCATATTTTCGTTTTTCGCTTAATCTCACGTATAGCGTCAAGTGATTAGCTCACATTGTATTGTTTTGCGTGCGTATATGGCCTTTCATTTTAAAATAATCCTTATTGTTTAGAGTTCTGACCAATGGGAACACACCAAAGATAAAATAAAGCGTTTGTAAAGAATAAAGTTTGGAATTTTCAGTTGAAAAGAAAAAGATCTTATGACAGTACGTGACCGACAAATTTATAAAATAGGAAATTCATTTTGTTATTTTCCTAATTGAAATTCCTATCGTCTGATTTAAACAATTGGCTATGACATAGAAAGATTATCGTCGGTAAAGATTATCTTATTATATGTGCTGTGGATAACGTAAAACATGTACAGAGTGACACAAAAAAGTTCCATTTTTTCATGAATTTTGGACCCAAAAATTTTTTCCTAAAAACGAACATAGGGTAATCGATTGCGCGCTTTGCCGAACACTGAAAATGCTTCTCTGGCTCTGATTCATGAAAAACATTGGGTTTTTAAGTGAAAATGGTCATTTTTTGCATTTGTTTCTGAATCAGGTCAAACGCGAGTATAGACGACTCTAGGATTTCATTTCGAGAGAAGTAATTTAATATAAAGATTCTTCTGATGGTTTCTTTTTCAATTTTTGTGCAAAATTTTATAACAATCATAAAGGTCCCCCCCCCCTTATGTGATTTTTTTATTTGACAAAAGCTTGTTGTTTTGATTTTGAGCGCAGAAAAATACAAAATCGTATATAAAACGTGTAATGTCTGTCTGTGTGCACTTGCTTTTGAAGGTGCGACCCATCTGTACCCGGCTTTACCAATTTGTAAAGAACGAAAATATAAGACTTTTGATATCAAAGTCATAGGGGGTACACAAACAAGAAAAATAGTTTTTAGGTGACGTAGATTTTACGTATACATAAAATACCCCTTATGTAAAACTTTTCACAACGCCGAACGCTGAAGGTGCTCGGTCTCAAGGTTCTATGACAAAAACGACAAATATACAGGGTGAAAAAAGCTTCCCTAACCCCAAATCAGCCCAAAAAATTGCAAAGATCCGGTTTTTAGGCTGATTTGGGGTCAGGGAAGCGTTTTCAAAATTTTTCAATGCGCTCAATTGATTCAGAAAGCTTATCGTTGAAGCTAAACAGAGAGGCGAACATCATCAGGATATAGCTGATCGATATCATGTTAGCGTCAAAACCGTTTATAACATTTGGAATCGTTGGAAGGCTGTCCACACTGTAAAGCCTAAAAAGAAATTGGGAAGACCAAGAAAAACGACGTCAGGACAAGCTCGATTAATCGTAAGACAAGTCAAGAAGAATCCTTTCATGGCAGCAGTGGGTGTAAAGCGCTATGCTCAAGACCATCTCAGTTTGAATATTTCGGAATGGACTGCAAGGCGAATTCTGATTAAATTGGGGTTGAGAGAACGAAGACCAGCCAAGAAGCCGTTGATTTCGAAGAAAAACCGAGTAGCACGAGTGAAGTTTGCTAAGGAGCACGAACATTGGACAGTGAGACAATAGACCCGTATATTGTTTTCGGATGAAACTAAGAACAATCTGCCGCGTCGTAAGAAGGCCGTTATCAAGGCTAAAGGATATCCAACTAAATATTAGATGCATTTATTTTGTTTTTTGTTGTTTTGTTATTATTTTGTTGGATAAATATATAAAATAAAGAGTTAAATTGACGTTTTATAGTTCATTGTAAAGACTTTTGCTTGATACTGTATAAAAAGAAAAAGGCATATGAAAAAAAATTTAAATAACAAATTTTTCTTAAAAGCTTTTAAATCTAGTAGGAGAAATCCCACTAACATGAATTTTAAGTATTACTTTTTTAAATAAAGCGATGATAAAGACTAAAGTTTTAAATTTTCAGTTGAAAAGAAAACTATTGTAAAGCTTTCACAGAACAAAAGAAATGTTATTATTCCTCTTACGGAGTCTCACTTGGTTTTGAAAACATAGGAATATTCAAAAAAGCTCAGAAATAGACTCTTATGATCATGAGTAAAGTAAAAAAACTTATGTGAACTACAACTTTTATACAATAAAATTCTAGGAAATATATAGCCTTTCATTTTAAAATAATCCTTATTGTTTAGAGTTCTGACCAATGAGAACACATCAAAAATAAAGCGATTATAAAGAATAAAGTTTGAAATTTTTAGTTGAAAAGAAAAAAATCTTTTGACAGTACTTTTGGGCACGGGATTGAACCCGTGCCCTATGACTTTATGCCGAGCACTTTAGCCATTCGACCATGGGTAAAACCCAATAACCCGACAATATGTTACTGGTTTTGCAGCGTTCGGAGCTATTATTAAATACGCCTTCATGAAAATAATTGAACCCCCCCCCCCCATATTAGAGTTGTTCTATGATGCATAAATTTAATAATTACCGAATTTCATTTTTGTTAGAGTAAAAACCAAAAATCATGAAACAAAAATTATTACAAACAGTCAACTCTTGAAGTAAATTTTAAATTTTTTAGATTTTTCTAAGTTTGTCTTTATGCAAAATTTATTCAAAAAATATTATAGTCTGTTTTAAAAAGAGGTATTATTGAAAACTTCCCAATCCTAATTTCGAGCGATTCCGTTCGATCTGGCAAATTAAGCAACGTTGGGCCCATCGAGTTTGATTCCCGGAACTAATTTTAGCGATTCAAAAAAAGTTGTTAAAGCAAACCCCCTTAAAATTACATGAAAAAAACTGTCCTATTATTATGTTTCGATTTTGACCTCTGTGGAACCCTGTATTATAAGGCTCGGGTTCATAGGTCGGCAAGGGGGGGGGGGAGTCTCTCCTTTGACCGACGCACGCATAGACACAAAATTTAGGGGGGGACCACCGTATGGACCCCGCCGAACTTGAAGTGGTCCATAAAAATTGGGTGTCGGCTAAAAAGAAAAAATAGGTCGTTTTTTAAATCTTAGATGAATTTAATGAGGATTGGGGGGGGGGACCACCGCATCGGAAGCCCCCTCGCCCCCACCTTGCCGACCTATGCTCGGGTTCGATCCCCTCCAGGGACGAAATGTTTTTGTACTTTTTTATCTTTTGACAATTTTCAACTCATTTAGGTTTACTGAAAAAATAATGTCAAAATCGAGTTCCTGGCATGCGAAAACCTAAATGGGTTGAAAATTATCAACAAATAAAAAAGTGCAAAAAAATTTCGCCATTGGTGGGAATCGAACCTGAGCCTTATGATACAAGGTTCCACAGATGTCAAAATCGAAAAATAATGATAGGACAGTTTTTTTCATGTCTCACTATAAATTGGCTGCGTTTAGCTCACATTGTTAGTTGTTTGCACGTATAAATCTTTCATTTTAAAATAATCTTTATTGTTTTAAGTTATGAACAATGGGGACAAATCACAGCTAAAATAAAGAAACCGTAAAGACTAAAGAATTGTCAAACTCCAATTGAAAAAGCTTGTAGCGAACAACGGAAATTTTATTTTTCATCTTATGTGGCTACAATGTATTTCGAAAACGTAGAAAAGTTAAAAAAAGACCGGAAAACACACGGGTTTCTTACGTCACAAAAATCTTACATAATAGAATGCTACAAAATTTAGATTGTTGTATATCTTCTGATTTAAACAATCTTATCTATTAAACGAGAAATGTGCATTTGTTTGTCTGTCTGTACGGACAAATTTTGTAACCTTAAGTCTGATCCCGTTACCTAAAATTTAGGTTTTTGAAAAGAGCTGAAGAAAAAAGACACCAAAATCAAGGAGGTACCTCCTCTGGAAAAAAATTAAAAATTCAATTTTCCATTTTTGCCTTTTCAACTTAGGTATTTGGTCAGAAATGTAAACCCGTTGTCAATCTGCCTTTATGATGCAGTTGATAAAGCGTTAGTTTTGCAGTCGGAAAGGCGCAGGTTCGACCCCTGTCCCCCAGAATTGATATTTTTTCGGAAAATTTCCATTACCTGGGAAAAGGTGGAAAATTTCCACTCTGATAATCAATAAATAACGTTAAATTTTATTATTGACACAAAAATATTTTATATAAAAATACACTAATCTATAGCTATTAAAAGTATTTAGACTTTTATAAGTTCAAAAATGGGTTAGACGGTATAGTATTTTGTTTTATTAAATAGTTTCAATAAACAAACTTAGTTTTGCCCGGGTACAAGCTCTTCGTTTTAATGTTTAAACACGTTTGAAAAATTTTTTCGCAACTTTGTTTCGTTTATAACTTTTTATTGTTAGATTTTCAAGTGGTGCCTTAAAAGGAAAAAATGCTCCAAATTTTGTGCCCTATCACATGGCATCAACTTCCTAAAAGTAGACTGGTCCTTTAACTCTGAAAAGTTATGCTCACTTTAAATGTCTTAAATTTGCCGTTGAGACGCAAATGCACTTCAGAGTGCTATCTAGGGCCTAAAAGCAATCATATCGTTTTTCCCGAAAACGTGAAAATTCGCTATTTTGAGCCCCAAGGGGCCCTGGTTCGACTCCGCACCCAGACTAAGAATTTTTGCATTTTTTTCCCTCTTTTTTGGGTCGCCCCCTGTATAAAAAATAAGATTAAAGATTACATTTGTGATTTTAGAAATCATTGGATTTTTACGATCTTCTTGTTGTCGTTATCCATAATAAAGTCCCAGACAGGTCAAAGATAATTCATCACTTTTTGCATACCCACTCCAACAATCAAGCGTAATATTTCCGGTGGAATCCTGCTTCTATTTTTGTATGACGGCGACGGATTTCCGTTCTTTATCTTACTTCGCCCATGTCCTGGTTGAAACATGAAATTTAGTTATTCGATCTATCAATCATTCGTTTAAAATTAAAAATAGCAGAGGTGCAATTTCAGTTCAAAGACAAACGACCAATGATCATGTTCAAAGGGAAAAACAGTGATCGACAATTCGATGATATGAATTAGGTCGATCGCTAAAAAGTGCTCAAGATGTTTTGGTTCAAAATTTCTAAAAATAATATTCGAATTGTTTTGAATTCAAGTGACCACTCTACGTAAAGTTGGGTGCGGAGGAGGGGGGGGGGGGGTAGGAAGGGCATAGAGTAAAGTCGAAGGAAAATTGTCGACTAGTGGGGGGGGGGGGGGAGCGCTTTATTTGACCCCATAAAAATAATATATCAAAAATCCAAAAAGTTGAGGCAAGGGTCAAAATCAATAAACAATGTCGCCAATCGACTTAACTCGCTAAGAGCTTCAAAACGAGTACCATATCATGAGGTTTAGGAGTTTGACCCATGGCCTAGTGGCTAAAGTGTTCGACATAAACTCATAGGTCGTGGGTTCGATTTTGCGCTCAAAAGTCATTTTTTATTTTGTTATCAAAATTTATGAGAATTGTTGCACTTCTACATTTTTTACGGGGAACACGATGGCGCTATTATTTTTTATGAAAATTTTTGAAAAAATTTGAGATTTTTTTATTTATCCAGTAATGTGGACTACAAATTTTATACAATAGAATGCTAGAAAATTCATTTGTTATTGTCCTTGTTGAAATTCGTATCATCTGATTTAAGCAATGAGCTATGACATAGAAATATCTCGTCGGATAAAGATCTTATTATACGTGTTGTGGATAACGTAGTACATGTACAGGGTGGCACAAAAAAAGTTTCATTTTACCATTTTTCCATGAATTTTGAACCCAAAAAATGAATATATTAGGAGTGATTCGGCGCGGGGAATCGATTGCACGCATTCCCCAAGCTTAAAAATGCTTCCCTGATTCATGGAAAAAATTGGGTTTTTAAGCAAAAATGGTTATTTTTTGAATTTTTCTCATGAATCAGGCCTTGACGTTTCGGGAATTCATGCAATCGATTTCCCACATTGAATTACTCCTAACAGGGTCATTATTAGGAATAGTTTTTTGGATCCAAAATTCATGAAAAAATGATAAATGCAACTTTTTTGCGCCATCCTGGTGGGGGCCACCCACTTGAAAATTATTTCTGGAAATGACCCTCTATATGGGTAAAAACATGCGGAGAATCTGAATTTGACATTTTTGAATCGAAAAACGTTTCCCTGATTCAGAAAAGGTGTATTGTGTGTGTTGAAGCAAAATTTGCAATTTTTGTCTAAAAATGCGCTTTTGTAAAAAATGCGATTTTTGCCTAAAAACGATCCCTTTTGGGGTAAAAATGCGCAGGGAATCGACTTGTTTTTAGATCAAAATATGTTATTTTCTCGAATTTTCGCGTCGATATACAGCTTTTCTTAAATTTGAAAAATTTTATAAAAGTCAGATTCGGATTCCCCGCATTTTTTTACCTCAAAAGGGGTCGTTTTTAGGCAAAAATCGCATTTTTGCGACTTTTCGCTTCAATACACAGGTTTTCTCTGAATCAAGGAAGCATTTTTTCGCTTTGAAAATGTCAAATTCAAATTTCCCGCATGTTTTTAGCCCTAAAGGGGTCATTTTCAGAAAAAATTTTAAAAAATTTTTCACGTGGGTGGCCCCCTTATTGTGTAGTTTCTCCAAAAATCGTAATGGGGGAATATTATTATTTAAAAAAATTTTAGGCAAAAACATAAGAGGAACCATTAGGAAAATTTTTTCCAATTTTTCAATTTTGGTGAGGGGAGGGCATGACCCCCTAGCCCCCTGCACCTTCCTCCTAGCGTCGCCTATGATTTCGAGACGCAATTAGATGTTGAGAAGGTTTTTTCAAGCCTAACAAATTTTCGAATGTGGTCTTCAGCAAAGTTGTAGCCCAACAAGATTTGATTCAGTTTCTTTAACACGGGAATACTTCTTCAAACTTCCGGTAAATACTGTTATTTTAAGCTATTCTGAGAAACATTCAAAAAAATTTTTTTGAAAAAAGTTGTCTAATCATGGAATATACCAGCTTTTTTGGTAGGCAAAATCAAATCGATTCAGGTGGGATTCGAACCCGAGACTCTTAGACTCGAAGTCTTGGAGTACTACCACTGAGCCAAGTTCACAATTAAAATCGTGATTTTTAATTTTGCTTATAATTTAATATGAATTTTTCTTTTTCTCAAAAATAACACCTCTTTTTTTCATGTTGCTCAGAATAGCTTAAAATAATAGAATATACCGGAAATTTGAAGGAGTATTCCCGTGTTAAACAATATTACAAAATTAAGAATTAAAAAAATGCAATTGTGATTTTAGACATCATTCGAGTTTTTAGGATCCCATTGTTGACTGTTACACACAATAAGCGTCCAAACAGGTCAAAGATAATGCATCATTTTTTGCAAGCACAAACACAAATTAACAATTAATTAACCGTAATATTTCCGGTGAAATCCTGCTTCTATTTGAATAACGTCGACGGAATTCCGTTCTTTGTTTTACTTCGCCCATGTCCTGGTTGAAACATGAAATTTAGTTAGTCGATCTATCAATCATTTGTTTAAAATTAAAAATAGCAGAGGTGCAATTTCAGTTCAAAGACAAACGACCAATGCTCATGTTCAAAGGGAAAAACAGTGACCGACAATTCAATGACTTTTTTTTATCAATTAGGTCGATTGCTGAAAAGTGCTCAATGTTGTTTTTTTCAAATTTTCTGCAAATATTATTCAAGCACCAGCATAGGTCATCAAGGGAGGGGGAGTACAGTACCCCCTCACCACTCATCCTCGGACCTTCTACTTTTATAGTTATTCATCTATCCATCATGGGAGTTCATGTACCCTCCCCCCCAATTCATTCATTATATAAATTTTTGAAAAAACCAACCTTTTTTTGGTCGACAACATATAGCCCCGAGGTAGCTTGTCCCCCCTCCTTGTTCATGTATGCATGTACCCCCCCCCTAAAAGGCCATTCATCCATCCATACTGAAGGACCGGTGTACTACCCCTAATGGTGACCTATGAGCACCAGTCTACTCGGAAAAAAATTCTATGTAAAAGTTACGTATTCAGAAAATTCGTGAAAAATGGAGCATTTTTATTTTTTATGACATGTTCCGAATCGTTGTAATTTTTGAGAAAATTGCGTTTGAAATTTGAATTTGCGTTCACGTTTTCGTTGTAATACATAAACGTTTTTGAATTTAGTTTCTTTTTTCTGCTAAAATTTAAAGAAATTTTTGCAGCCAACATTTTTATGACTTATATTTTTCTATTTTTGGTGTTTATCACCAGATTTCCGAAACAATAATAAGTTCATATACTTTATACATGAATCAAACCTTCTAAGTGTCACACGCGGTTTCGAAGAGTCAACCACAGCCACAAACCAGATTGCGATCTTAGAAGAAAACAGATTGTTGACAACCCGTTTCCGGTGAAATAAAGACGCCCCAATTAAATCGCCATCATCACATTTCAAAACTCATTCCCGTTCATTTAAATAGGAGAATGGAAAATTCTAGGTCTTTATTGAGCCGTTTTTAACCATCTTTCAACTTTTAAAAACAGTATGTGTTTTGTAATGTTTTGTCGGTCAATTTTGTTTGTCAATTTTGATTTTGGACTTTGACCCATTTTTAGGTTTCGAAATTCAATTTTGAGGTCCCATTTCGAAAAATCGAAATTTTGAAAAAATGATTCATATAGCACATTTGATATACAGTGAAACCTCGATTTAGTTTTGCTCAGATTTAGCGCCTCCCCCCTTTTCCGGGGGCGCTAAATCGAGTCTTAAGGGGGAGCGCTAAATCGAGGTTTCACTGTACTTCAGTGGCGAGGGGTTATTCCCCACTTTTTTGAGAGCTAATCCCCAAAATTCCGAGGGTTAACCCCCGAAATTTCAGGGGAGCGCTAAATCTAAACTCATCTAAATTTAAAAATTACAATTTTGTTTCGAGCATAACTTTTTATTGTTAGATTTTTAAGTAGTGCCGTAAAAGCAAAAATGCTCCAAATTTTGTGCTCTATCACATGACATCGTTTCCCCAAAAGTAGACTGATCTTTAAGTCGAACATTGCAAAGTGAGACTGATCATTGCAAAATTCGTATTTTGTTCTTTAAAAAAACACGTGAAAGATTTTGATGCAACTGGACATCAAACCAGCCACATTAACCTGAATAAATTGCGCGAGTTATTTTGGTTATATGAGCAAATACTTCTGTATAATTGAGCAAATACTCTTGATGATTTTAATCTGAGCCCATTAGTATCGCACAGAACGTTCGTTTTGATCGGTTAAAACTCACTCTCTGCATTAGGACTTTCGTGTGTTTAACAATCTTAACCTTCAGAATCTAGTTTGTCTTAAAATTTTAAACTTGGGGCCAATAACCCAAAAATCTGAATAAACTAGTAAAACATGCTGGTAAATGTTTTAAGACCCCCCACGGCGCACTAAAATGATAAAAAAAACCCGGTATGCACCTAAAATTCAAAACGATGTATGCCATTGGATTCAGCTCATTGAGGCGAGCAAAACGAGTACTTTATCATGGGTGTTCATACCCTATTCATGTGGTCGAGTGGTTAAAGTGCTAGACTTATAGTTTAATGGCTCGGGTTCAAATCCCGGTTCGAATCAAAAGCTTGATTTGAACCGAAATTTTTTATGAAATTTTTGCATTACTTTTGTATGGAATTTTTGCATTAACTATTTTTATGCCTAGAGTATTTTTATGTTATTATTTTTCATATTTGCTCAAAAAAACGAATTGCCATAAGGCTTCATTTAAAATAGCTTTGGGTTTATTTAAAATAGGATCATGCTACTCCTGACTGGCATAGGAGAAGCCTTCTTGCAGCCTTAGGTTCGCCACAAGCTATTGCACTACCACAAGCAACGGCACAAGCTATCGTACGAAGTCATCGTACGAATGTAAAATACACTCGTACGACGGACAAAATGGCCACAAGCTATCGTACGAATTTCTTCGTACTGCGTCGTACGACAACTTGTGGCGATTTTGTCGTACTTTTACGTTAATTTTACGATGACTTCGTACAATAGCTTGTGCCGTACTTGTGGCGACCCTTAGGGTCGGCACAAGCTATCGTACTTTTTCGTCGTACTTTTGTCGTTTTTTCGGTACGATGACCTTAAAAATTTTCATTTATCGTACTTTTGGTGTTATTTGGTAGTACCCATGGGTACTATC
>JAQGBS010004552.1:0-10190 GCA_034698545.1 Acrobeloides obliquus
ACAGCTGAAGAAGCACAATAATTTTGCCATAAAGTGTTCAAGATTCGCTAGTTTAAGTCACTTTCTCTTTCGCTTTTGTTTACAACTTTATCTCATTCTTAAAGGTCATCTAAAAAAATCTCTTTTTTACTAGTATGGTCCAAAAGTAAACGTATAATATTTTTATGTTTCTTACAAGGGAACATTCGGTACTAATTTGGATTATAATATTTTTATGTTTTTTACAAGGGAACATTCAGTACTAATTTGGATTAGCTGCCCCAAGTGACAGGGCATTGGAACCGAAAAAATTTTTTAATTTTTTTCCAAAAAAGACCCTATAGGGATAATTTTATGCGGGGAATCGGAATTTGACATTTTCGAAGCGAAAAAACGCTTTCTTGATTCAGGGAAGGCGTATTGAAGCGAAAAGTCGCAAAATGCGAGTTTTGCCTAAAAACAAATTTTCGCGTCGATATACAGCTTTTCTTGAATCCAAGGAATTTTATAAATGTCAAATGCGGATTCCCCGTCCATTTTTACCCCTAAAAGCGGTTATTTTTGGGCACAAATTGCATTTTTGCAACTTTCTCTTCAATACACAATACTCCTTCCCTGAAACGGGGAAGCATTTTTTCAATTCAAAAATGTCCGGGCACAATGTTCCCTTGTTAGTAGTGTAAATGTGTAATATTTAAAATTATTTTTTAACACCACCCTTCCGGGAAAAATTCGATTTGTGTGTGGTTACCCCCCCCCCCCCCCTCCTCTGTGTCATTGTTTTGATGGTATTACCGTCGATACAGGTCATGTTGGAGATAATCCAAGAGTGGCCGCTTATTGAGAAGGAAGCTTATCGAAAGTTCATTATCAAGAACACAGTGGTTACTTTTTGAGGATAGCTTGCTATCGCAGGGACCATGGAAAATTGTTCGATATGGGGGGAGGGGGGATTTATTTAAGCCCATTTGTCGGTGCAATATAACGAGTTTCTTAGCATTTAAAATTTGTATTGTGTAATGTAAGATTATAACTTATTATAGTTAGAATATATTTAGTTTCTTGCAATAGTGAAATAACTTTTATTAGAGCTAGGAAACCGATAGAAAATGGATCGGTTTCGGTTTTTCTCGAACGGTTTTGGTTTCGACTTTTTTTCGGTTTTTCAAAACGTGCAATTTCGGTTTTTTTCGACTTTTTTCGGTTTCGATTTTGGTTTTTTTACACCAAATTTTTTATAAAAATGGTCGATTTTCTTCAAAATTTGAATCAATATTATGTGTAAAAATTTTTTTATTGTTTTTTAAAGAAAAATTCGACGGAAAAAAGAAAAATATCAAAATTCTCGAATTTTCATACAAATGGGAATAAAAATTTTCTTTGGGTTTCGGTTCTTGGTCGATCGGCTTGGTTTCAACTTTTTTCGGTTTTGGTTTTGAGGCACTAGGACGGAACGTACCTTACCGGTAAGTTAGGTCTTGAACGTAACTTACCGGTAAGTTATGTCCTGAACCTAACTTACTTTTTTGAAAATTTTCAAACTGTAATAACTTTTTTTTGCCTTAACGAATTTTGACATGGGGTCTTGGACATTTTTGTATATCTCGATGCGACCTACAAAAATGCCTAAGACCCCCATGTCAAAATTCCTTAAAGCAAAAAGTTATTCCACTTTGAAAATTTAAAAAAAAGTAAGTTACGTTCAGGACCTAACTTACCGGTAAGATAAATTCCGTCCTAATGACGGTTTCGACTTCCTAACTCTAACTTTTTAGCTTGATTGTGATGATATATATAGATTCCTTTCTTGAGCTTTCTTTTATCTATCTTTTCAAAATTTTGGTTTCATTTTGTTGTGTAAAATTGTATTGATTGAAAATGAAACTAAGTACAAAATTGTTTATAACTTATTCATGAATTATTTCGCTATTCCATTGTGTTGTAAATGTGGTGTTTTATACAATTAGTGTAATAAAAGCTTGATTAAACAGGGAAAGCATTAAGTAAGCAACATATTAATTGGATTAAACATGTGTTAGAAGAGAAATTAGAAGAAGCATGAAATTGTGCAGCTTCAGGTTCAACAAAATGTCCAAAAAAAATTTGCGAATTAGAATGAAGGCATGTTGCGCTAATTAATGGATTTCAGGTTGTGTTTACACAAAAACACTTTCGTTGATGATCCAGAGATGAAAAGTTTCGATAAGTTTTTCTCTCTTCACCGTGCACTTCTTGTTCACGTAAGCCTAAATTATGTCTGAAGATGATTTGGTTCCTCAAATGAGCATATTTTTGTTTGATTGACTATGTTTGGTTTTTTGCTGGTTTTAATTTTATAATTTTACTGCTTTATCGTCAAAAATTGAAAATTTCATCAAAAATCTAAAAATTCGTCAAAAGTTGAATTTTTATCAAAAATTGAAAAATTAAAAATTTTAAATATATTAAAATTTGTTATAAAGTCCCCGGGAGCCGAGCGGTTGTGACTCCATGGGGCATATTTTTTTGCTTTTCCCGCGAACACGACCACGCAGGGATGCATGTTGGCGGGAAAATCACAAGCTCACAAGGGAACCTCCAGATGTGCCATAACAGGATGGCTTCGCAGGAAAAATTTACCTATCGCAAATTAGTAGTCTATACCCATGATGAACCGGAATCATGCCAATAAATTCCTAAAACTCGATTTTCGCTTCAATACCCACACTCCGATTCCCTAATTCAGGGTCAGGAAAACGTTTTCAAGCTTCGGGAATGCGCGCAATCGATTCCCCACATAAAATTAGCCCTAATAGAATCTCATTTTTGAAAAATTTTTTTGGAAAACATGAAAAAATCGCCCAAATTCCAATTTTCTGATACACCCTGTACTTGTTTAGAAATCCAATAACATACAATCTTTACATATGTCTTTTCGTGTTTTGTTCCATTCTAATAGCCATAAAAACTTTTTGATGTGCGAAAAATTCCGCCTGTCACATTAGTGAATTCCATTCCTGCGGGTGTTCCTGATATTGAAAACTGCTGCTCACCGCTTACTATCAGTGCTTAAATCAGCGAAAAAAACCAGCTTTACATAAAAACCGATGTTCCTGGCAATGATGGGGGCATGAAGGTCGACGCACTTCCCTTTTCACTTTTGATTTTGAGGCGTTAGGTAAAAATGAAAAATGGGTAGATTACAGTTGTCTTTGTCCCCCAGTTTTCGAGAACTTTGACTTGCCGATTTCATTGTGCATGGCACAAGCTAGTTTCCATATTGTATGACTCTTGTTTTAGAAAAACCTCTTATTGATATAGATCATTTGGGACAAAATATAAGTCACGCTGTTATTTTTAGTTATACAAGAGGCGCCAGTATGTCGTTCTTTAATTGTTTTACTTGACAGTTTATGTAATAAGTTGTGATTACTTTAATGGTACTCGTACAGGGTGTGCGAAAACCGTGATTTTGAAATTCCTTGAATCAGGGCCAGGAAAAAATTCCCTGAATCAGGGTTAGAAAATTTTTTTTTGTAATGCCCACAAAAATTATATGTTTAGGGTTAAAATTTTAGGGGGGGGGAGTTTATGCTAGGAATCAATTGCGCGCATTTGCGAAGATTGAGAAAATTTGCTTGTCTCTGTCTCAGGAGGTTTTCGCTTCAATACTTATTTGCGTTTCTGATTCAGGGTATTTTGTTTTTTGTCTAAAAGTCATCTTGCAAGGGTAATTTTGTGCGAGAAATCGATTGCGCGCATTTTCGAAGCATGAAAAATTTACGCTTTTCCTCTGATTCAAGCAATTTTCATTTCAATCCACTAACCTCTTCCCTGAATCAGGGGTTCAGGAAATTTGTTCAAGCTTCGAAAATACGCGCAATTGATTTCTCACATAAAATTACCACCGGAAGATGATTTTTAAAAAACAGTCCAAAATACCCTGAATCAAGAATGCAAATAGGTATTGAAACGAAAATCACCTGAATCAGGATCAGAAAAAGTTTTTCATGCTTCGAAAATACGCGCAGTCGATTCCTCGCATAAAATTACCCCTAAAATTTAACTCCATAAAAATTTTTCCTATCATTTCTATTGGGCATCACCGCTAATTTTCAAAATCATGGTTTATTTCCGCACACCCTGTAAAATAACATCTAGTATGAAAACACAAACTTCTTAGACTAAGCAATCATATAAGAATGGTCTTCTTTTCCTTGTTCATTATTATAAGGATCATTTTATAAATTGAAACTACAGGGTTGACTTAACTAACCCGATTCTTCATTAATTTTCATTAGTAGTTTCTTTATAACAGAAATTTTTTTCATAAAAAGTAATGTTCTACAAAGTTATTCGTCGTGATCTCGGGAACAACTTTGTAGAGAATTACTTTTTGTGAACAAAATTTCTCTTATGGAGAAAACCCTTTTGAAAATTAATGAGGGGTCGGATTATTTAAAGAACCAGTCTACTTTTGGGGAGTTGATGTGATAAAGCACAAAAGTTGGAGCATTTTTTGCTTTTACGGTACTACTTGAAAATCTAACGGTTAAAAGTTATGAGCGAAACAAAAAAATTTTTAAACGAGTTTGAACATTGAAACGAAGAGCTTGTTAGTTTTGCAAGCTCTTCATTTCAATGTTTAAACATGTTTGAAAATTTTTTTGTTTTGCTCATAACTTTTTACGGTTAGCTTTTCAAGTAGTGCCGTAAAAGCAAAAAATGCTCCAAATTTTGTGCTCTTTCACATAGCATCAATTTTCCAAAAGTGGGACTGGTCTTTTCAGTCCACTCTGTACATATGTTTTTTAAACTCGCGCGAGTAAAAAATATTCCCAACGAGTGAGTAAATCACGAACTATAAAAAACCTTTTATAGTAAAAAAAGAATGAAGGTGATCCTTAAGATCTCCTTCTTGTTACTCTCGCTGAATGATTTGCTCATGGAAGCTGTGACAGTTGTGGAGAATGGATTAGCCCCACCCGAGATTGTGCATACACCTATTTCCACAAAACGTATGTTTCTATAAAAAAGTTAATCTGTATTTGAGATTTTGCATCGAGTTCTTATATCCAAATAACACATTTATATGTGGACAAGGGGCGACTGCCCCCCCCCCCAATTTGTCGTATTGGAAAACTTTTAAAGGAAAAAATAGCGAGCCATTTCGTATTTTAGTAGGAAAAACGCTTAAAAAACACGAATTCAATTCATATTTTTGGTCCAGTCCCCTCCTCCCTGTTCATATATGTACGTTTCTGTCTATCTTTCTTATGTGAATATGCTTTCAGCACGATGTGTGGTCCAAGCCCAACCATTAGACTTGGTATTCATTTTGGACTCGTCCGGCTCATTGCGTAACAAATTCCAAGACGAAATCGATGTAATCCGGCGAATAGTTAAGCATGTTACCATTGGGGAGAAAGCCACTAGAGTTATGCTGGTACAATTTAGGTAAACGCTTGAATCCTTAACACGGGAATACTCCTTCAAATTTTTGGTACATTCTGTTATTTGAAGCTATTCTGAGCAACATTCAAAAAAATTATTTAAAAAAAGTTTAAAAAATTCATGTTAAATTATAAGGAAAAATTAAAAATCACAATCTATATCGTAAACTTGGCTCAGTGGTAGTGCTCGAAGATTCGAGTGTAAGTGTCTCGGGTTCAAATCCCACTTGAGACGATTTGATTTTGCCTGCGAAAAAAGCTGGTATATTCCATGATTAGACAACTTTTTTCAAAAAAATTTTTTTCGCAGGCAAAATCAAATCGCCTCAAGTGGTTCTCGAACCCGAAACCCTTAGACTCAAATCTTGGAGCACTACCACTAAGTCAATTTCACGATAAATATATGATTTTTAATTTTGTTTATAATTTAACATGAATTTTTTTATATAAATAACAACTTTTTTTCAAATAATTTTTTTTTGAATGTTGCCCAGAATAGCTGAAAATAACAGAATATACCGAAAATTTGAAGGACTATTCCCATTGTTAATAACAATCAAAATCGTAAGCCCAATTTTAACTATTTTAGTGGTGTTCAACATTTGGAATTTGACTTCAACCAATTCAAAGATAGAGAAGACATTTTGAGTGCACTAGACGTGCTAAGACATGTTAGTGGGATTACCCGCATTGGTGGTGCGTTCGAATTTACTCTGCACAAGCTTTCACCTGACTATGTAACATTTCAAACTAAGGTTTCCAGATTGCAACGTTACAACGATACAAGTGGTGTTCTACAAAGTTGTTCCTCATGATCTTAGAAGCAACTTTGTAGAACATCACTTTTCATGAAACCCTTTTGTATATTGATCATAGGTCGGCAAGGGGGAACCTCCCCCTGACCCACGCACACATGGACCCAAAATTGAGGGGGGACCATGCATTGACCCCGTTAAACATATGAGGTGGTTTATAAAAATTGGGTGTCAGAAGAATATCTCAAGCTAAAAAAACGTCCTTTTTTTGGTGGAGGTGGTGGGGGACGACCGCATCGGGGGTCCCCTCCCCCACCTTGCCGATCTATGATATTGATAGGATCGCCAGATTGTGACGTTGAAATCTGGCAATTAAAACAATGATCGTTGGCGTTATTGTTTATTCTAGGGTATGCGCGGGCCATCCGTCCCAAAAATTTTATACTTGCTCTCTGATGGTCGGACACACGATTTCCCCAAGGATAGTGAGATGTCAGAGCTGATTCGCAAGAGAATCCCTAGCATTGAAATTTGGGCATATGGCACCGGGGATTATGTTGCCTGGAGTGCACTTTTCAACATCACCCAGGTACTGCGTTGTTCCAAAAATTTTCGCATTTTTTACATGAACAACATTTTTCGGACCCGAAATTTGTTTCTAAAAATGACCCTTATAACGGTAATTTTATGCGGGGAATCGATTGCGCGCATTCCCGAAATGTGAAAACGCTTCCCTAAACCTGATTCACGGAAAAACGGTGTGTTTATTGAAGCGAAAATTTAAAAAAATTTATATTGTTCGCAGAAAATAGACTCTAGAAGTAATTTTATGCGGGGAATCAATTGCGTGCATTCCAGAAGCCTGAAAATGCTTCCCTGGCCCTGATTTAGGGAAAATCGAGTTATTGAAGCGAAAATTAACAATTTTTTTAAAACTCCAAATTTCCCTGAACCGAGAAGCATTTTCAGGCATTCGGGAATCCGCGCATTCCATTCCCCGCATAAAATTACTCCCAGAGAGACTATTTTACGCAAAAAATCTAAATTTTTGGATTTTCGCTTCAATAAACACACTGTTTTTTTCCTGAATCAGGACCAGGAAAGTATTTTCACACTTCGGGAATGCGCACAATCGATTCCGACGCATAAAATTACCTCTATAGGGGTCCTTTTTAGGAAAAATTTTCGGGTCCGAAAAATTTTTTTTCATGTAAAAAATGCGAAAAGTTTTGGAACAACCCAATATTCGAGTGCCTTTTCATCTTTTGGTAATATAGGATCCAACGAAAATTATAACAAACCAAAACTTGACAATGTTAGAATCGCTATTTGACCAATGGCATGGCGTTGAAGTATGCGAACAGCAGCCAGGTAGCTAGGTGAAAAGACCAGTCCGAGTGGAAAAAATTGCACTTTTTGTTATATTCATCAGAAAGTTCATGAAAAATGGAGCATTTTTTGTTTTTACGGTAAATTCTGAATCGTTGTAGTTTTCGAAAAAATCGTGTGTGAAGTTGGCGAATTTTGAAATCTGCGTATTACAACGAAAACATGAACGCAATGAAAATTTGGCATACATAATAACGGGACGATGAAGGGAATTACAAGCCCAATTATCGTCCCGTTCTTGTCACCCGTTCATGTGTTGCTTGAACGATCGTTTCATCCCGTTCTTGTCTATGCCGAAAATTCGTCCCTGAATCAATAAAAGTTGTGTATTGACGCGAAAATTCAAATTTTTTTTACAGTTTTTATAAGCCAATGAAAACGAAAATTTAAAAAAAATTTTCGCTTCAATTTACAACTTTTACTGATTCTGTGTATTACAACGAAAACATGTATCTGAAAGTTTTTACAATAATAATCAACTAAAAGTTGAGTAATGAAGCGATTAATCAGATAATTTTGAATAATCTCTTCAATATTCAACTTTTAATTGATTATTATTGTAGTAACATTCAGGTACATGTTTTCGTTATAATACACAGATTTCAAATTTTGCCAACTTCACACACGATTTTCTCGAAACCGTTAGCGGTTTAGGACATGCCGTAAAAACAAAAAATGCTCCATTTTTCATGAACTTTACGAATATCAACAAAAAGGACTACTAATTTTTCCGCTCTGACTGGCCCTTTAAACATACTGTTTTGGGATCTAAAATTTATCCTAGCTTGTGTGCGTGGCACAGACAAGCCTCTTGACTTGGCACTTGTGATTGATTCTTCTGAATCTATTGAGAAAGTCTTCATGGATCAGATTCATTTCTCACTAGAGAGGATTATTGACCGGATCAACATTCATCCAGAAGCTGTTAGGTATTGTAATTAGGCATGTAGCTACTACATATAGGGGGGTCACCCACGTGATAAAATTTTCGAAAATTTTTCCTGGAAATGACCCCTCTAGGGGGTAAAACATGCGGGGAATTCGACATTTTCCAAGCGAAAAAACGCCTTCCTGATTCAGGGAAGGCCTGTATATTGAAGCGAAAAGTCGAAAAAAATCGTATTTTTGCGACTTTTCGCTTCAATACAAAGGCTTCCTTGAATCAAGAAAAGTTTTTTCACTTCAAAATTGTCAAATTCGGATTCCCTCTATGTTTTTAACTCTAGAAGGGTCATTTCCAGAAAAAATTTTCGAAAATTTTTTCACGTGGGTGGCCCCCTATTGTGTAGTAGCTCCTTAACCATTGTAGACCTAAAAATTTTAGATTGGCATTAGTCACATATTCTGGCAACCCCTTCGTGCATTTCAAATTCAACGATGTAAAGTTTCACAACAATTCGATCGTCGCCGACTATATTAAAACACTTCGTCCGATTAAAGGAACCACCTCAACGCATTTGGCATTACAGACGGTCTATGACCTTTTCTTTGACCCAGACCCAAAATCACGTAATTTTATTATATTCTTGAAAAATTTCTTGATATACTCCACTACCCGTTGACAGTTAAAAAAGTGGGCGCGTCATAGTGCGGTGGATAAGGAAGCCGACCGTCCGAACTGGCAAGTTAAGCAACGTTGCGCGCGCCGGTTTGGTTCTCATGAGGATAAAACATTTGATTCTCAAAAAAATCTTTTTGCAAAAAATGCAGCAAAAAATTTTTGCTTACTAAAAATTATTTTTGAAAATCAAAAGTTTTACCCTCATAGGTAATTGAACGGGCGGACCCAACGTTGCTTAACTTGCCAGATCGGACGGTCAGATTTCTTATCCACTTCACTATGAAGCGCCCACTTTTTAACTTTTAGCAAGTATATAAAAACTTTAGAGGTTCGAGAAGGCATTCCAAAGTTAGTTATTGTAATTACTGATGGCCGTTCGTCGCATTCGCCACATACGATTGCCTCAAAACTGCGTGAAAAAGACATTCCTCTTATCTCCATTTCGATGAGTTGGACTCCGGAGGAGAGAGAACTATTTGATATCGCTGGCATTCCCGAACATGTCTTCACGCCAAATAATATTCAAGTGCGTGAAGATCTTTAACGCTAATCATAAAATTTTCAGAATTTTGAGTCCATCTTTCTCAACTATGTTGGATTTGGGTGCCCTGGAATAGAACTTGGCTCAAACCCTAGTAAGTAATAGATTTGAATCAATGCTAAGGCTGCGCGCTAGCGTTTAAAAGCAAGTCGAATTGGCCTGAATATCGACACGAAAACCCTGAATTTGAAATTTTAAAAAATAAATCATTAAAATAAAATTTTGACAATTTGGGTTCTGCAAAGTTGGTCCTTATGATCTCAGGAATTCAATGAGCTATCGCTCGTCCCAAACAGATCGATGATTTTGAATTTTCTGTTATCCGACGATTTCGTGTCAATAAACAAGCTTTTATTGATTCAGGCAACAGCACAACTATAGAAGTGCCCCAATACAATTTTTTTAGCTCCAAGAGTTAGAGGTGCTACCGATATAACTTGTGGACCGAACTCTGTAACACTCACTGTACGTACTCAAAAGCCTATGAGTGGTCTTATGTATGCACAGCAGTACCACAATGATCCTAGATGCAC
>JAQGBS010004553.1:0-10189 GCA_034698545.1 Acrobeloides obliquus
TTGAAACGAATTTGGGAAAAAATTGTCACGGGGAAAAATTTGTTTTAGGGAAAAAATTGTTACAGGGAAAAAATTGTCATAGGGAAAAAATTAAGGGAACAAAGTGGTAAGGGAAAAAATGTCGGATAACCTAATTTCAAATAGGTTGGTGTATTAAAACGATTACCCTGATTTATTGTAACTACGAGAAGAGATTTAATTTCTTTTTATAAATTGTGACTAAAAACCCTTATAGTTGTCGTGGAGAGTCGCTAAAGTTTTTTAGACTGCCTGGTTTTGAACCTTCACTGTTGGTTTCTGCTTTCCGTTTTGGCGTTAAGCGTTAACCCACTGCTCTATTGCAGCCCCTTATGTTTTGAATGGACGGTGGCTCTATGATTTTTCGTATACGAATTTTCCCACTTACTTATATTTTTCATCAAAAATCATAATTTTTAGAACATTTTCAGCTTAAAAATCAAACGTTTCTCAAAAAAAATTTTCTCCTGTGGCCCTGGTTTTTAATTATATTCAAGAATTTCATCTAAATTTTTCTAACTTTTTTCAACAAACAAAGACTCGCATTTGATATTTTCACCACAAATCGTAATTTTCTTAGCTTTTTCAGCTTAAAAATAAGCATTTCTCAAAAAATTTTCTCACTATTTTTGCCTGCAGCGCTAGTTTTTGCCTTAACTCTAGAATTGCACAAACAATTTTCTTTGAAAATCTGCGCGAAAAAAACAAGGGACCAAGGTGATTTTTGAAAAAAAATCTTGGTCCCTCCTTATGTTTTCTCACACAGACGTGTGAGAAAATTATTGTTGAAAAACACTCTTTTTTAGCCGAAAATGTTCAGAAAAATACGATTTTTGGTGAAAAAAGATGAATTTTGAATGAAAATGGAAAATTTTTTGGACATTTTTTAATTGAAAATTATTAAATTTTCGTCATTTTTGGTGAAAATATAATGGGGGCCATCATGATTTTTCCAAAAAAAAGTTTTTAGTTTATCCTAGCATATGAAACACAAAGATCTGCAGCCCGAGATCTGCGCGAAAATTTTCACACCAAAAATGACCAAATTTTCACTAAAAATTACAAAAATTTTTTTTCACCAAAAATAGTAATTTTTTGTAACAATTTTTTTTTGAGTGTTTTCAACTCAAAAAGACGAAATAAAATGATTCTGACCGGTTTCAGCGAGTTTCCATTTTTTGCACACTTTGCCGTGCCTTGAACGCGAAAAAAACAAGGAGGAGCAATTTGATTTTTGAAAAATCGAAAAAAATTATGAGTCCTTTCTTATGTTCTCCCCCCCCCCCAAATTGTGGAAAATTTTCGAAAAAAAGCATAAGGGGGATCAAGGCAAAATTTTGAAATTTTCCATGTAGGGCTTCCCCCCCCCCCCTCCATAAAAAATTTCTGGCTACATCACTGTGTTCAAGAAATGAGAATCACTTTTGTGACAAGAAATTTGTATACTTTTCATTTTGTTCATGAAAGTCTTTTTATATAACTTCACATTTTCTTGCTTTCTTAAAACAGGGGAAAAAATTTTGACAAAATTTCGGGGGAATAGGAATTGTTGACTGGTAAAAGTTTGGGGAATTTCGGAAATTTTATTTACGTGTAAACACATGCTATTGGGAGATTTGGAGAGCGCTCACATTTAAATAAAATGTCTGAAATTCCCCGAACTTTTGGCGGTAATTAATTCCTATCCCTCGAACTTTTTCTCTCTAATAGATTGCATATTTTGATTTTTGTTTCCAGTTATCTTTCAATGCAACTTTTTAACACATATATTCGGGTAAAAAACTGTTTTTAGGAGCATTTAATAACATGGAAATTGAAGTAAAGCAATCTGATGGTGCCTTTGTAAAGGCTTACGTTAAAGCGATTATGCCGGATTTTATTGAAGTTACGTATGAAGGTGAATGGAAGCCGGATGAAAAGGTCGAATACGAGAACTGTCGTCTCCCAAAGGTGACCAATAAAAAGTCGAACTTCAAAGCAGGCGACGAAATCGAAGCATGTCTTAAGCAAACGAACAGTGAAGTTCATCAATGGAAAAAGGCAAAAATTCGTGATATCAAGGTATCTTTTGAATGTTTTTATACTTTTGAGTGAATGTATGAAAAAAGGGTCTAGAAGTTCGTGCACTTCACTTTCTTGAGAGGGAAGTGCACGATCTTTTCTATCAACCCAATAGATTTCTCTTTATAGGCAAATTTATATTCTGTTAGTTAATGCGTAAAAAATACAGGCCTTTGTCCAGACCGTGCACTTTTTAGGGTACTTTTGCGGTCGTGGAAACTTTGACGGAGCCAATCCAAGTAGAAATCGTCTCATACGATTGTTGCCGCCCAGCCGATAGTACAACGCCGCTTTCGTTCGACAAACTTCAACAGTTTCCCATCAAAGCTGATCCCGAATTATACGAGTACTTTAAGATTCCGGATTCCTTCAAAGATCTCATCGATGCTGTTGGCAATATCCACGTCGAATTTAATGAAACTGAAGGAAATATCATTGTTTGGGTAAGTTGTATTATTTAAGCTCGTTCAAGCATGTAAAAAATGTAACTTTGCTTGATTTTCAATAAAATCATGTTTATTGGAACGATTGGTCATGAAACATAAAATTTTATTGGTCGAGAAGCAAAAAATCAATAAAACTTTATGCTTCATAACCAATCGTTTCAATAAATACAATTTTATTGAAAACTAGGCAAGTTACATTTTTTGACTTGCTTGAACGCAACCTTCTTGATTTGTTCGTTTAGAGCTACGCCGACCAAGCAATCCGCCGTGTGAAAGTTTTGAAGGACTTTTTCATTAACGATTCTAAGCGAAAGCTGTCATTGCTTCATCGTCAAGAAGAAGCGAACAAAATTACTAGTGATGTTCTACCGAAGCACATCGAAGAATTCACGGTTGCTACCGACTTGACTGGTCTCGTGATTGGAAAGCGTGGCTCTAACTTGGGAAAGGCTCGCGCTATTGATGGCATCAAGGGAATTGAACTCGACGAAACTCGCAGCAAGACGCATTGTTACATCAAGGTCATATTTAATAGTTTGAATTGTGTTTACAGGGTGTATACAAAAACCGGAATTTGGGGGCGATTTTTCCATGTTTTCGATTCGAAAATTTTTTTCAAAAATGACACTATTAGGCAAGAGTGTCAAGCCTGCTGATTTTTCAGAAAAGTCTGATTTTGAGATGTCAGATCTGACAAAATCTGATTTTCCAATGTCAAATCTGACAGTTGGAACTTTCAAAATGCTCAGTTCATTGATAGCTCTGGGACGCCATTGATTTTACTAATATCGGCATTTTAGATCTATGCCGACACGCTTGAGTCCATTGAACAAGCACGTGGATTGTTGGAATTTATCTCCGGAAAAGTGAAAGTCCCGCGAACCTTGGCTGGTAAGATTATTGGCAAGAATGGTGACAAGATTCAAGTAAGCTTGAGATTTATTTTTATGCTTATTTTTAAAGGAAATTGTTGACAAAAGTGGCGTTCTCCGAGTGAATATTGCTGATCCAGAAGCGAACAGCGAAGAGGCAAGTTTGAGAATTAATGGGCAGGCAAAAAAATTTATTTTTTAATTTTACCGTTGATTTTTTTTAGTCGGACAGCGTGGAATTTGTCTTCACCGGAACAAAGGAAACAGTTTCGTTAGCCGAATTGCTGGTTAATTATCAACTCAAGCACAACCGGGAATTGGATGAACTTCGAGAAGAACTCGAGCGCAAACTTCCGCCAAAGCCTTCGCCTGTTCGTCGTCGAGGCAGTTTTGGTCGTGGTGGTGAAGGAAGCCGACGCACTATTTCTAACACGGATGACTTTCAGAAAAGAGACCGAAACAGTCAGACAGATCGAAGTCGTGGTACTTTCCGAGGTGGACGCGGACGTCGTTTTGATAGCCGTCGATATGAAGGTAGGGTTGTTGTTAGGTGCAGTAGCGTAGCCAGGCGGACCCGGTCCCCATCTCGAAATTTGAAAAATGAAAAAATTTTTCCTGGTACTCTTAAATTTTCAACACCTTATGGTTTAAACAAGTTATCGGTGAAATCGGCCGACGAAAGTTCCTCTTTATGTTTTTGTTCAAAAATTTTTTAAATACTTAATGGTCTCCCCTTATGATTTTTCATTGAAAATGTCGAAAATTTTCCATTTAATCAAAAATCGTAAAAATTTATATTCTAATTTGAAATTTTTTAGGACAATCTGGTCCACGTCGTGATCTAGATAGTAAAAGGAAGGATAGTGTGCACAGTGAAAGTAAGTCCCATAATTAATTGCTATAAATAGCTTATCAAATGGGATGGTATCAGTGCATGCATTCCTTTTGACTTGTAAAAAATGATTTCTAATTGAATTTTGCTTTAGAGTCGACCGGGTCTGAAAGCAGCGCGAAGAAAATCACTGGTGGTGCACGTCGTCGTCGTTTTGGAAGCCAGGCATAGTATTTTTAATGCAACGATGCTTTAATACATTCCTTTTAGGCCAGTGCACAATAGCATTGAATTCCAGCTCAAACGGAAAAAATTTATTATATTTTAAGTAGTAAACTTTGATAAAGTAGTATTTGATTTATTGTTTATCGATGTTTTGTTTCTTATGTTTTGTTAAATAAAAACTTATGAAAACTATTTTTTGTACAGGGTGTTTCAAAAAAAAGACCGCCATCTGGTAATTTTTTGGTGAAAATTTTTCTCCAAAATGACTCAAGGGTATCTTTATGCGAGAAATAGTGCGCGCATCAAAATCTTTGAAAACGCCTCCCAGATCATAAAATATCAGATTTTCTTATTTTTCAGTTATTCTTGGTAGGAATTCCTACTTGAAAATATGAAAATTAGATATTTCATGGTTTGGGAGGTGTTTTTTCAAGTTTTTCGATGCGCACAATCGATTTCTAGCATAAAAATACTCCTGATGAATCATTTTGGAGGAAAAAAATTTTTGTTAAAAAATGACCAAATGGCGGTTTTTTGGAACATCCTGTAATGGCTTTTCCATTATTATTTATGCATGTGTTTTGGTATACTCTAATTCATAATATAAATAAAATTTTGACACTAGAAGTAGGGATCGTCATGAGAAGGACCGCACAGAGTCGAAATAAAAAAAGCCCGCAGAGGCCAATTTTTTGAGTTATGGGTATTATAAATTGATATCTGGTGATTTAAAATCCATAAGAATTTTTTCCTAAAACTTCTTAGTTCATTTTAGACCTCTGAATCACCATACCCCAAAATCCCCGTTTTTTCAAATAAATGCCAAAATCTCATTCTGTTGAATTAGCGCGATTTTTTGCTTTTATTAGTCAGATAATGAGTAAATAAAGCGTTTCTAATCGATATTTTTGTTTTATATATAAAGGAAGCGATGCAGTAAACGTGCATTCCCAACATTTGAGACTTAACGTTCTATCATTTTCAAAAATAATTATCGAAATTTGAAATAATGTTTATACCTTTAGTTTGACTAAATGAGTCGTCGAACGAAACCTAAGCAAGCGGATAAAGCCAAAAATAGAAAGATCACACACTTTTTTACATCAATTGCTAAACAAGAGGAGTCTGACGAAGAAATTGATGTTGTCAATCTGTCCTCATCTACCGAATCTTTGGTTCTGCATTCGAAAAGCACTTCTAGCAAAATTGTAGTGAAATCAATTGGCACGGCACATTTGATTTCGAATGAAGAAAGGGATATTTTGGAATGTTTGCCGCAATTGGATCAATCTTCAAGTTTTGATGGATCTTTTAACTCATCGATTGATATTTCCAAGATTCCTTCCAGGTTAATAGCTCGAGAGGATTTTTCGAAACAAATTTTTAATAGAACTTAAAAAAGTTTTCTTTTGATAAAAAATCTTCAAATTGATAATTTTGGTGCCATTTTATTCGTCTCGTTTAGCTGAATTTGCTTTTTAAGATAAATTTTAAATTGTTTGTAAAAATGAATTTTAAAATCATACTTTGTTTTGAAAAGCCCGCTCGAAAAATTCATTTAAATTTTTGTTTACAATGTTTTTTAGTGCCTTTTCTACGCCTGGTATAAAGAATACATTGTGTAGGATGCAAGATTTTGTGAAATCGGACCAATTTAGAAGTCGAGTAGAAAATGACACCATTTCAATAGAGCTTGGTTTTCCTGGCCGTAGGCAATTATGCACGAAACCAAATGGTATGAGATGAAACAAAGATAACCCCGTGGTTTTTGTTTAAATACAATAATAGACGGTTGTAATAATGGGGGTATAGGCTTTTAACATTTCTTCTATCTTCATCATATTTTTTTCAGTCGTTGTAATCAACTGCCGATCTCAGCTGACCTTACTTAAAGTTGTGAAACCAGCATGGACATCGTTTGAACTCACTTATCTAACGCATCTTTACTCAACGTTACACCTTGAATTCAAAAATGAACTAATGAAAGAATATCGCGAAAAGTCATCTCTTTTAATTAAATTTGCCGAAGTCGCTGCCACGTTGTCATTTGTTACTCAATGTGGGAACGATGCAGACTTATTTTTGTCAAGAAAACCTATTCAAGAAAACTCTATGTACGCATTTTCACAGGTGCTAGGAGAAACTATTGATGAAGGCGGCGAAGGAGTATCCCAGAAGGAACAATATGAACGTGCTTTAAATGTCCCGATTGATGAACAAGAGCGAGTAGTTTATTGTTGCCAAGTAGTAAGCTGGTCTTTTTAAATCCAGTTATGCTATGAACTTTTTAGACGAAAGAATTTCTTCAAACCACTCAGCTGATCAATTTTAGAAAGTGGAAACCGGAAGAAATTTCCGAGCTGATTTTTGCCTTGTGCCGAATCTATTTAGACGCGATGGCTAGTGTCCAACTTCAGGTTTCTATCCGACAGACTATTGATAAGGTATGGAGATGCTCAACGGTTTATGTTTGTGTTCAAAATTTGCATATTTCTGACCCAGTGGCGTACCCAGAAAAAAATTTTTTTGCGACTTCACGAATACATAAGTGTACTTTAGGCTTTGATCTGTCTAAAGCCTAAATTTTTTACACTTTAGCCCCTCCGAAATTTTTTCTGGCTACGCCCCTGGTCATTTTTGTAACTTGTTCATCCATACTCTCTTGACTTCGATTGTAACCTATTTTTTTAGATTCTTACTTCTTTGAAAAGGCATGCAATAGTTGCAGTGCGTCAGAAAATTGTGGAATGGTTTCCTGAGATCGCAGAGCATTTTTGTGCCTATCAGCAAATTCTGAGCTTATTTTCCGATTTGAATAAAGAGCAACAGTCATTGCCAGTGATTTGTTTGTTGAACCTGCTGAAAAAAATGAGTTCTTCATTAAAGGAACTTAATTCAAACATGGTATGCCGAAAATTTTCGGCTTTAGGATGATCCGAAACGGACTTTTTGAAACAGAAAAACCCTCATTCCACTGTATTTCCCCTCGAAAACACTTTTTTGCCAGTCATTACACAGAAATTACTCCGCTGTGGGTTTCGAAAAATCCATTTCGAATCATCCTAGAGCCGAAAATTCCAATCTCAATCGAATTTTAGACAAAAGACAGAGAACTAGGATGCAGTCTAAGCTTTTACTTCCGTGAGATTTTCAATCGACTTCCTTTTTTATACGAAAATTTTCATGAGGTGTGTGATCATTTTTATAGTTTTGTAGCAGGGTTGTGTTCAGTTCGGACAATTTTTTAATGAACATTTGGAACTAGTATCGATTAGGTATTCCACTAAACTTTTCATCTAGACCCCTCTAAGGGTAATTTTATGCAGGGAATTCGAATTTCATATTTCCGAGACTTGAAAATCTTTCTTCGAATCAAGAAAAGGCTATTTATATTACGTATGGCCACATTTGAAATTCAGATTCCCTGCATAAATTACCCCGCGGGATCAATTCCATATAAAATTTTTTTCGAAAAATTTCACGGATACCTAATCGATACTATCCGAAAATTTTAGCAATCGACTTCGTTGGGCGCTATTATCAACTCATTGAATGAAGTTCTCAAGCCAAATATTTTGGATGAATTTATCAAGGATGATATCACTTTTATGGAAAATAAATTGTATGAATCGAGTCGATTTTTTGTATGTTTTTTTAGTCGAGCGAAAAAAAAGATTTTTTTGAAGTTTAAGATCATTTTTAAGATTTGACAACTATATCATATTTTTATAGAAGCTCAAGGAGCGCATAAATGATGTCATTCTATTGAGTTGGCACGATAAGATCAAGCGCCGAATCTTAACAGCAAAAGCATTCAAGAAATAAACATGTTTTTTATTGGTCGTTCATAAAATCACTGGCTTTTGCAGATTCAATAGCGTTATAAAAAATTACTCCTCTGGAGGTTTTCTAAGCGGGGGAATCGATTGCGCACATGGTCTGTGTATTGAAACGAAAACCTGAATTTTGAATTCCTGAAAGAAAAATTTCACCACCAATCGATAGAGCACATCGAAAAATGGTAGTATCCCCAATTTTCTTGAAAAACATATTCTTCGTTTTCGAGAAAATTTAGTTCAAAGTTAGCATAAATTTCGGTCAATTTATGCAAATTTCTATCATTTTTATCAAACTTTGAACTAAATTTCCTCAAAAATAAAGAATTTGTTTTGAGATACTATCGTTTTTCGATGCGCTCTATCGATTGGCGGTGGAATTGTTCAAAAATTCCATCAGGAATTCAGGTTTTTGTTTCAATACACAGACCATTTCACGTTTCGGCCATGTGTGCAATCGATTCTCCGCATAGGAAAACCCTACGGAGGAGTCATTTTTATAAAGATACGATTGAATTTGCGCAAAACCCGGTTATTTTCCGAACGATCAAAATATTTACGCCGAAATATACACATACTCATAATTTGGAATTTGATTGTCGTTATGACTTTATTTTGTTAGTATAAATTTATGTTGCAAATCTCTTGTTTGCTGGCTCTAGGATGATCTATTCACGAAATTCGCATATTTGAAACGTTGAAATTGTTTTCGAATAGCCCGTTTCGAATCATCCTAGAGCCTATTTGCTTTGTATTTAATAAATTTTATTTTATGCTCAAATGAACTTTACGGCCATGGATCGAACTTACGATAGTCCATTCGGTCCAACGTTGCTTAACTTGCCAGATCGGACGGGATGCCAATTTTGAATTTTGGGTCCAGCTTTTTTTTTTATCGTTTTCATGAAATAGTCTATAAAAAGATTTAAAAATTGCCAACAAATTTACGAAAATGATTATCAAATTCTCAAAATTTACAGGGTGAGCCAAAAAAACCGTACTTTATCGTTTTTTGTGAAAAATTTTCAAAAATTTTTTTTTAATTACCTGAAGGGCTTCGCTAGACTTAGACCACGAGCGACGCGACGAGAACAAATTTTGTCACGCTATTTTCTATAATCGGTTGCGATTTTGTCGTGCGAAAAATTGAGCGACACAAACGTTTTTTCATTTTTTATTGATCTCTTTTATTGTATGACGCGAAAATGTTGTTTGATCATTTTTGACGGTGAGAATTAATTATTAGTTTTTTACCGTCTTTGATAAAAATAATTTTGCTTTGCTCATATTCGGTCCTTCTATTTTGTAGCTTAGTACATTAAAAATGGAATCGAAATCTGATGATAGTCAAGCTTTAAACGATGCGGACAATTACACGATCATCGAAGAAGCAAACAATGGCTTTTGTGGGACCCGGCAAACACAAACTCGAAAAGATATCCAAGAATTGGGCAAAAATCGCTGATCTGTTATCAAGCCACTAAGGATATTTTTATGCGATTTTTGAAGAATTTTCACCAAAAAACGCAAAAGTACAGTTTTTTTGGCACTATTACTTTTGTTCTATTTTTGGTTTTTCCTTCTTACTTTTTCCCCTTAATTTTTTCTCCATTACTTTTTTATTTTGAAATTTGTGTAAAATCGAGAAAAAAAGTAAGAAGGAAAATAAAGAGGAAAAAGTAATAGTGCCGTTTTTTTTTGGCTCACCCTGTATTATTTTAAAGTTTCAAGAGAATTTTCTAAAAAACTAAATTTTAGTCTTCTGTCACATTTTCCGCTTTTTTCATTTCAAATTATTTTAAATTAATTATATGTAACGCGTCTTGATGTCCCATTTATCACTTTGTTTTTGCCTGAAAAATTCCATATTTATTCACTTAGAACTTGTTGCGTCGTACA
>JAQGBS010004554.1:0-10188 GCA_034698545.1 Acrobeloides obliquus
AAGAATCGACGGTTTTCTCATAAAAATCCGAAAATGTTTGATTTTCGCTTCAATACACCGATTCCTTCCCTGAACCAAGGTCAAGGAAGCGTTTTCACGGTTTGAGAGTGCGCGCAATCGATTTCTCGCATAAAATTACCCCCTAAAGGGTCATTTGTTAAACAATTTTCTACCCGACCCTATTTTGGACCCCCCCCTTTAAGAAAAAGAGGGAAAAGTTCATAGATGTTATAGTTATGTAATCTTCTTCAGAAATAAAATAATTTTTCTAATTAGATGAAACATTATATCTATGAAGATTAAGCAATGTTCTTAGTACTTTTCAGTTTAGAATGTATATGAGATTCTCAATACCTTTACTTATTTAGGAAACAAATCTTTTCCTGACGTAAATATTTAGATCTTACCGAAGCAAGTTTCCAAAATTGCTCCATTTTGCGATATTAGATGCTAGAGGGAGTTGTTCGTTCTAAAAAAAACTCCACCGTATATAGACTCTATCCGGATTTGTGTTTATCTAGAAAATACAAAAATTTCTTTATATATCATCAGTTGCGAAGTTACATCTCATCTAGGGCGGTAAATCGGGAGTTTTTAATGATCAATCCGAGTGGGAAAAAGTTGCCCTTTTATTAATCCTTCGATTCTCGATAAGACGATACCCTGGGTCCAGTTGTAAGGATGCGCGTTATTAGTCGGGCCGCGCTCGGCCCGACGTTAGCAGCGCGTTAGCAGAAATCGATTGCGCGCATTCCCGAAGCGTGAAAATGCTTCCTTTACCCTGATTCAGGGAAGAAAGCGGTGTATTGAAGCGAAAATCAAACACTTTCGGATTTTCGCTTCAATACACCAATTTCTTCCCTGAATCAGAGTCAAGGAAGCGTTTTCAAGGTTTGGGAATGTGCGCAATCGATTCCCCGCCTAGAAAAACCTAACAATCGACGGTTTCTCATAAAAATCCGAAAATGTTTGATTTTCGCTTCAATACACCCACCTCCATTCCCTGATTCAGGGTCAAGGAAGCATTTTCACGCTTCAGGAATGCACGCAATCGATTTCTCGCATAAAATTACCCCTAGAAAAGTCATTTTTGCACAAATTCAAAAAAAATTTTTTTTGAATGTCACTTGGTTCCCCCTAGCCGGACTAGCTCCGAAATTTTTGTTTGTAACACATAAAATCGCCAACTTCGTACGCAATTATCTCGAAACCGATAGCGATTTAGAATTTAATGTAAAAACAAAAAATTCTCCATTTTTATGATCTTTCCGATTATTAACAAAAGGGAACTTTTTCCACTAGGACTGGTCCTTTAAATCGTAAGGGAAATTTTTTCAATGTTTTTGGATTTTTTTCGAAAATCAGGCTTCGGATTTCGGGGTCCCTGAATACGAAAATCGGGGATTTTTTCTTGTGGATTTCGAAATCGGAATTTTATAATATTTTTTGTTAAAAAAATTGAATTTTTCTAAAATATTTGTTCAATTCAAATTTCTTTGTTCAAATTCAATATTAAAACCTTTACTTGTTGAGCCTAAACATAAACTTTAGCTATACCCTCAAGCACTCTTTAGTCGACACACACTTTCTTTCTCAGCGGTGCACTTCCGGGCATTACAATAGCCTTGCTGGGAATCCCAAGATCGAATATCCGCACTTCATTCAACCACTGTGTAATCTCATGCAGATTGTGTTCTTTTCACTCATTTTCGCGTAATTAGAAGGCACTTGGATATGGCGGATGCATTATGTTTTTTTCTTCAAGGCGTTGTTTGCTTATTTGGTTAATGAGACTCATCGGAAAAGATGGTTTTCTAAGAGCCGCCAATGAATAGAGATGAAGAATGCTATGAGATTGCTAATGGCACCTTTGGATTAATGTCTTGATTTTTTGGAGATCAATTTTCGAATTGGTTTAATTATCTTGTGGAAAGATGGGTCTGTAAACTCTGTATCATGGCGAGCTTCTAATAGCTGGGCGCGCATGGCCTAATGGCTAAGCCGCTGGCATTTTCATGTTATTGGCGAAGGTCCGATCCCACCAGGGTCGGTATTTTTATTTTCACGTCATTTTTTGGCGAAAATTTTTCAAAAAATTTTTTTGAAAATTTCGCCAAAAAATTACATGATGGCGGTTTTTTGGAGCACCCTGTACTATATAGCCGACCCTCAAGTGCGAGGGGGCGGTACAGTAGTTGAGTTTTGAAAAAATTAACTTTTTTTAAATTTTCTTTTTTTTAAAGTTACATTTTTTTGACAACTTTTTTGACATGCTTGAACGCAGTCTTATGCCAATGACCGTATTTTCAAACAACTTCATTTCAACTCGAACTTTTGACCCCCAAAACTCCAATCCTTTTAACAATTTCTGCCAGAAAATTTGAATACAAAATTAGCCAGATTAATCTTAATTTTGGCTCTTATTTTCGCTCCCATGAACCTGCTAGAGAACTCCGCCCTATCAAAATCGGCACTTCGAGTGCAAGTGTCATTGTTCGACTAAGACGTTGAAAAGCTCAATAAGATGAAAGAATTAGGCTCGATGATGATGAAGGTATTGACTTGAAAGAGGCAAATTCGGAAGCCGAAAGACGCCTTTCAGTTTTTCTTTCTTGCCTCTTTTCACTTATCGGCACGCCTATTTGCCGATTCCGCCAATTGCCGTAGTGCATTTCTCAACATAGCTTGCCACTTAGGAGGCAATTACGGTAGTTCGATGAGGAGATTGGGGAATATTAGCACGTTTGTGGGTTGTTTATGCTCGTTTGCTTGTATTCGTCTTCATTTTTGTATAAAAAATCTGTTTGTTTAACTATTAGAAGATTTAGATTTGTTGATGTACTTTTTTCATTATTTAAATTAAATTTATCCCCAGGGCTGTGCAGATTCCATAAGAAAATTGAAGCGCTTGCTAAATCTCTTTTCTTAATCATTTCATCCAATGCATTTTTAGAACATAGTGTAATGGGGGTTAGGCTATTGAAGCACTACCTCATCCAGGGCCGTATCCAGGGGGCTAAGCCGACTCAAGCGTCCCTCCTCGAAATCGAAAAATGAAAATTTTCTCCTAAAGGTCCCTCCTTATATTTTTGCCCAGAATTTTTGAATTTTTTTTCAAAAATTCTAATGGACCTTGACCCTGAACTCATCCATTCATAGGCAAAACCTACTGTTTCTGATCGCCCGGATTATAGTTATCAACATGTTGACTTAACTTATTTTTAATTTTTAAAACAACCTTAATTTTACAAATTACTGTTTAGCTTCTTTTAATCCTTAATCTTTCACTGACTTTTGGATTAGCGCGAAAAGGTAGAGTTTACGATCTCTTTTCATAATTTTACAAACACCAAACGGCTTTGTTTGGATCTTATGATTTATTCGTTGTTAGCGGGAATAACTTGTCCAGACGGGGTAAATAAAAGACTTTGTTCGAAATTTTAACAAAGTTTGATGAAATGTTTTGAAAGTTGAAATTAATGCACAAGGACCAATCCACTCGAAAAAAAGTTGCCATAATTTGTATACAGGGTGGGGCAAAATTACACGGACTTTTTTTAAAAATTTTTTCAGAAACAACAACAAATATAACCAAAACAATATTAAAAACAAATGAAATTATTTAAAGTGACCACCATTAGCAGCAATCACAGCATTTAAATTCGAATCTTTTTTGTTTTAAAAGCGATTTAATCGCGAGTCGCAGGTCGGAGATCGAGCCTTGGTCATCTACAGCTATAGTCTGCCGTGCTAACCACTACATTACACGGCCTTGTAAAAAGCGTTTATGTCCGATAAAAATCGCGCGATTTTTTGAAGTGAAATTTTGAAGTGTAGATAGGGTCGCGACAAAATCGCGCGCTAAAATTGTGATAAAATCGCGCGACAAAATTGAAAACGAGTATAGAGAGTCGCGCGGCAAAATTTGTTCTCGTCGCGTCGTTCGCGATTTAAGTCTAGAAAGGGCCTAAGAAAATCTAAGTGAGTTAAAACAGCAGCTACAGCAGACCAAAGTTTGCAAAAAATGGGATAGGAAAATTTAATTTTTTTGAAACTTAAACTAGAAATAGAGCCTATAATAACGTTCAGAAGTCATGAGTAACATTTTGAGTGGTCGATCATGAAAATTGACTTATGGGATAAAAAGTTATAAGCTCTTGAAGTTCCCACTTTTTGATTGTTGACATATTCGAATTTTTTATCATTTTTCATCGTTTTCTAGAAAAATACGTCCAAAAGAGTGCGTTAAAAATCTAGAGAAGTCTTCTGCAGAAGGCAATACTGCAAAAAGACATGCGGTAGAAATCCGACGGGAAGTCGAGATGGCGGAAGAGCGCGAAGAGGAAATTAACCATCTTCCAACCTTGCTTGAGGCGACGCGAAATCAAGTTAGACGGCTTAAAAAGGAGGTAACTTTGCTTTTTGGGGTTAAAGGGTTTAAAAAAGAGGAATTTTTTGGTTTGAGTTCCATGAATTTAGAACACTCATCGGTGTTCTAAATAGAGTGTTTTGGAGAATTATTCCATTTTTTGCCAACTTTAGTCTGCTGTAGCAGCTCAAAGTGAGTTTTGTTTTGTGGGGGAAGTCCCCAAAAATTGTCAAAAAGCTACTTTGGTTCCCGACTGGACAATTTCCCGACTGGATACATTCCCGACTATCATTTTCCCGACTGGACACTTTTCCGACTGGACACTTTCCCGACCGGACACGATCCCGACTAGACTATTTCCCGACTATCATTTTCCCGACTGGACATTTTCATGACTGGACACTATCCCGACCAGGTACGATTTCCCCATTATACATTTCTATTCGGAAAATAGTTCAGTCGGGATAGTGTTCGGTCGGGAAATAGTCCAGTCGGTAAATCGTACCTAGTCGGGAATGTGTCCAGTCAGGAATGTGTCTAATCGAGATAGTGTCCAGTCGGGAAAATGATAGTCGGGAAAGTGTCCGGTCGGGAATGTGTCCAGTCGGGAAAGTGTCCAGTAGGAATAGTGTCCAGTCGGGAATTTGGAGTACTGCCGCTATAAAGATCTTGTCGACCAAAAAAAGGTCGCCAAAATTACGGGGACCCAACAAAAACAGGTTGTTTCTCCACAATTTTGGGGAAACCACCCGGGCAGAGGGGTCCATATTTTTCAAAAATGTACAAGGGTATAAGGTCAAATCCAAAAAATTTACGAGAAGAGTCCATTTCTGGACCCCCTGACCTGCTATACCTTCCGAGAGTTGGTGACCAAAAAAAGATCGCCAAGTTTTTACGGGGGTATAGAGGCAAATCCAAAAAATTTACAGGGGGTCCATTTCTGGACCACCTTCTATGTACCCAGCCCAGCATCGACCACCTTTCTACTCCTGTTTGGCCACCAGACAGGACTCAAATGCGAAAAATAACATCGGGAATCAATTCAATGGGCCGACCATCTCCAGAAACACTTTACTGTTTTTTCTTTTCTACTCAAAATCTACCTACCCCAATTTTTCGCCTAGGTGTACTGCACTCAGATGGTATTTCGGATATTTGGATTGGGGAAAGTGGATGTTTCGAAATCGTTCAAATCTTGAGGGAATAATTTCCCTCTCGGAAAACCCAACAATAAAGTAAAAAAGGCGTTTCCGTGCTTATTTGGTGGTGAAAAACTCTTTTTAAAACAAAATCACGGGTTATTTTAAGGACACCTTGTACTTGTTCATTGATCTTTTGCTTACAGCCATATTTGGCTGACTAAAATTCTATTTCTTACAAGAATTACGTGAATTTTAAAACTCTTTTCCTCATAATCCTGTGTATCACAAGCTCCTTTTAATTCTCTCCATTGTATCTTTAGCGCTCAACGAAATTAATGTCTGTTCATTCAATTTCGGTCATTAGCTTAAAAACACTCAGGAATTCAAACGTAACTAAACTTGGGAAGAAATTTTCAATTTGTTTTAGTTAACGTCTATTTTTGGTATATTTTACCATAAAAATCAAACAACATATGACCTAAATCGTAGTGATAGGACGAAATTGAAACCTAGATTTTCGATTGTTTTTCCCTACCCATACTATTTTTTCTTTCTAGCTGTCCGAGATTTTAGCGCGTCTCTAAGGATTTTGGCAGATTTTTGCGGATAAAAGACCGGTTAAAATTTTTAAATTGATTTAATCTTGCTAAAGATCGATTATCCCATGATTATCTCACTTAAACCAACTGATAATTTTTCACATTTGACTTACTGTTGATCCTCAGCCCCATCTTAGAATAGTTCTATTTCAGTCAAATTAAGAGATGTTTTCTTGACAACTCGAAGGTCCCAGGGACTAGTGTTAAACAGTTTGAAGGACTCCAACTTGAATTTATTTATCGAGTTTAACGAATGGGAGAAGTTTTTGAGAGTCATTTCAAGTCAGAATCCGGGCGACAACAAATTCAAAACCTTGTTCGAAGCTCAAAAAAGAGCTCCAACCTCATTCTTTACGAGCCTATTCAACCTGTCCGTTTTTGGGACACTAAAAAAACAATTCGAAAAAATGATTTTTTCAATAATTTTGACTGGATTTTTTTCAGAGCCATAGAAGAGATGCTAAAAAACACGTTTTTGAAGGTTTTATCGTTATCCGAAATTCTCATATTTTTCTACGGCTTGCATAAATATGTGAATTTCACGGTTTTTAAAAAATCACATTTTTGTTGAAAGATGATTTTTTTACCGGATTTGGCTGAGAAGAACTAGATTTTGAGGCCTAAAAAATTCAATTAACTTATAGAGTGAATAAAATTGTATTTTTTGTAATCTTTTCTTTCCTCTATATCCAAAGTATACTACAGGGTGGTCCAAAATAATGTCCGCACCTTGTAATTTCCATTTTTACACAAACCGTCATTTCTGGGGGTAATTTTATGCGAGGAATCGATTGCGCCCATTTTCAAGCCCTCAAAATCAATACCTGACCCTGAATCAGGGAATAAACGAGAAAATGAGTTTTTCAACTATTCAAATAGATGGCGAATTTTCTCACGAAAAATATCATTTTGAGATTGCGAGGAATCGATTTCAAGTGGTTTCGAGACGTCAAAACTAATGTTTGACCCTGATTCAAGGGATCAGCTTTAAGTATTGAAGGAAAATTTCCTGATTCAGGGCCAAGCATTAGTTTTGACGTCTCGAAACTACTTGAAATCGATTCCTCGCATAGAAAAACTCCAAAATGATATTTTTCGTGAAAAAATTTGCCATCTATTTGAATAGTTGAAAAACTCAATTTTCTCGTTTATTCCCTGATTCAGGGTCAGGTATTGATTTTGAGGGCTTGAAAATGGGCGCAATCGATTCCTCGCATAAAATTACCCCCAGAAATGACACAACCCCCAGGTTTGTGTAAAAATGGAAATTACAAGGTGCGGACGTTATTTTGGACCACCTTGTAGTATATTTTGGATATAGGAGAAAGAAAAGATTACGATTTTGTTTACTCTATAAGTTAATTGAATTTTTTAGGCCTCAAAATCTAGTTCTTCTCATCCAATTTTTATGAGGAGGGCCGACCCTCTCCCCCCTCCCCCAACATGATTACGTAATATCTGGATGACCCCCAGGCATAGGTCACCAAGGGGGGGGGGGTACAGTACCCCTCATCACTCATCATCGGACCTTCCGCCTTTATAGTCATTCATCCATCCATCATGGGGGTTCATGTACCCCCCCCCCCAATTCATTCATCATATAAATTTTTGAAAAAATCGACTTTTTTTGGTTGACAACATATAGTCCCGAGGTAGCTTGTTCCCCCTCCTTTTTCATGTATGCATGTACCCCCCCCCTAAAAGGCCATTCATCCATCCATCCTGAGGGACCGGTGTACTCCCCCGTACAGGTACTTTTCGTACAAATATTTTTAATACGAACTTTCCGTACAAATACAAAAGGGGGGGGGCAAAATTACTCGCCAAGGGGGCGAAAAGTCCTCGCCTAAGGAGCCGTTTATACGAGGATATACTGCGAGGACTTTTGCCCCCTCCTGTACGAAAAGTCCGTACGAAAAATAATTGTACGAAAAGTACTTGTACTAAAAGTTCGTACGAAAAGTACCTGTACGAAAAAGTTCATACGAAAAATAATTGTACGAAAAGTACCGTACGAAAACAATTGTACGAAAAGTGATACTGCCAAATTTACCACCAGAAAAATAAATAAAATTTCGATTTTCGCTTCAATAAACACACTCCGATTCCCTGATTCAGGGTCAGGGAGGCGTTTTCAAGCTTCGAGAATGCGCACAATGGCTCATCAATTTAGAGAATGCATAAAAAATTGTCCAACTAATAAAATGCAAAAGACCGTATGTGAAAATCTTTGAAATTCGCTGAGATATTCAACTTTCGTTGGGGAGAGATTGTGCTGAAACACCCTGTAGAAGTAATCTTTAGTGCCATCTTTCTAGCGGACTTGAATAGGGTTGATAATAAATGCAAATTGCAAGGATGTCTAATTTAAATTAGGCTAATATTTAAAGGAGAAATTCTAGAGCGCGCCTATTTACCAGAACCGCTCATTATGCAGTTTTTGTTTTGCCAAATAAACACGTAATCGACTCACACTCAATCCGTGAAAGTGCCGAAAATATATTCTTCAAAAAAGAAATTTACTGATGAAAGACAAAAAGACGCGAGCAACTTGTCCTATAAAAAAAACATTTGCAACTCTAATGCGTTTAATTAAACTCCACATAGTGGCGACGTAAACGGGGCAAATATCGGAATTTATTGGCAAGTTCCAGAATGTAAATTCAACAAACTTCTGACGTTTTTATTGGATGGATGGAGGATATTTTGTGAAGTCAACAAAAGTTAGTGCAGAAAATTTAAGGCATAGACTCGAATGAAAAGAAGAGGATGAAACGATACGAATGAAACGCTAAAGTTCAATTTTTTAATTAAAATTTTGATTTTTTGGTCAAAAGTCAAATTTTCAAACCAAGGTTTAATTTTTGGTAAAAATTCGATTTCTCGGCTAAAATTCGATTTTGGGTCAAAATTCAATTTTTAGTAAAAATTCGGCGCTGCGACATTTAAGGACGCGACATTTGAGGACACGACATTTGAGGACGCGACATTTGAGGATACGACATTTGAGGACGGACATTTGAATTTTTTAGAATAAACAATATTATTTCAAAGAGCGGATTTCGCTAAATTTTTCATTTCTTTAATATTTTTAAATTTTAAAAAATTCAAAATAAATCCTCAAATGTCGCGTCCTCAAGTGTCAGTCCTCAAATGTCCGTCCTTAAATGTCGCGTCCTCAAATGCCCGTCCTCAAATGTCGCGTCCTCAAATGCCTGTCCTCACCTGTCGCAGCGCCAAAAATTCGATTTTTTCGACAAAATTCGATTTTTTAATCAAAATTCGATTTTTTGGCCTATTTTTGCGGCCCGAGCCGGCTCGTAAAAAATTACGGCTTTGTAACACCCCTGGTTAGGGACAAAAAGTACCCCCCCCCTCCCCTAGCGATTATTTAATGCTTGAACCCTACTAAAAATAAGAGAGCATAAAATATGAGCCACAAATCATTTGAGACAATATAATTTTACTCAAAAGAGGGCACTCAAACTTTATAAAATGATTCCATAGGAAATGTCGAGATCAAAAATGACTAATTGCCATAAGGGCAAAGCATAAAAAAATTTCGTTCCTCCTACGAAATGCCACTAATGAGGAAAGCGAATATGTTCACAATGACAATCTAATCTATCGAAATAATTAGACCAATAAACATCTACACGAAGACTATGAAAAATCAAACATCCTTTATTTCAATCAAGCATCAATTCAAAAAAGTTTTTTTGTGCATCAATTTGATTAATAGAACCTGGGGACCGAGCACCTTCGGTGCTCCGGGAGTGCGTATTAACAGTGGAAACTGGAGACCGAGCGCCTTGGGGCACAAGGACACAAAATTCGATGACACAAACAGACATTTCTCGTTTAATATTTAAGGGGGTGCAAATGGGTCCTTTCTCTAAAAAAATTTTTTTGAAAAATGACCTTCTAGGGGTGAAAAATCGATTACGCACATCCCTGTTGCATGAAAATGCTTCCTTGACCCTGATTCAGGGAAGAAATCGGTGTATTGAAGCGAAAATCATCCCCGAAATATTAGGTTGTTTCAAAAGTTCCTGGCCAAGAACAAAATTTGTTTTAT
>JAQGBS010004555.1:0-10186 GCA_034698545.1 Acrobeloides obliquus
TCACAACCCCATGAAAGCACCCCTCTGATGGAAGCGTATTCATCATCTCAACTTGATTTACCAAGACCAGCTACTCTGGTGGCAGCCGGTTCGGAAGTGAGAATAATAAGAAGTCCATCCATGGCTGGATTTTCAGTGAGGCAACCAATCAGAAGACAAATCACAGAAATGACTGTGGGCAAAAAGAAACGAATTGCATTGATGGCCATTTTGATTTGCTATGCCATTTTCTTTCTCATTTATTGTATTCTAGTGGCATATGTTTTAAAGATTTGATATAACGTTTTTCACTGAGAGATTTAAAAGTGCGGTTACATATACTTCGTTTCACGAGGACATCAGAAAAATTTCCCGAAAGAGTGGTCAAGTGGTTAGGGCATCGGTCCATGTATCTAAAAGTCGCGGGTTCAATCCCGCCAGGGGCAAAAACTTTTCCTTTGGTCGAAACTTGCTGAAAATTTTTGCCCTACCATTTTTTGATGCGGGGTGTCCATTTTTGATGGAATTTGGACCTGTTTTTTTATGAGAAACCGAGATCTAAAACCCGGGAGTGCTAAAAAACGCATTTTTTCGCTATAAACTCGAAGCAAACACTATGAGTTCTTCGTTTTATGACATTTTTGCAAGAAGATTTTCAAAAAATTTATTTAAAATTTTACATCAAAAACAAAAAAAAATAAATTTTTGAACATGATCCATTAAAAATTTTACACAAAATAACGATTTTTTGGTGTTTTCTTCGAGTTCATAGCGAAAAAATGCGTTTTTTAGCACTCCCGGGTTCTATATCTCGGTTTCTCATCGAAAGACAGGTCCAAATTCCATCAAAAATGGATTCCCCGCATCAAAAAACGGTAGGGCAAAAATTTTCAACAAGTTTCAACCATTGATGTTTTTATTACTCCAGAACCTCCGAAAAATGACTTTTTTCAATTTTTATACAAATTTTGACTCTTTTATATACTTATTAAAAAACATATAAATTTGCATAAAAATTTTTAAAATCCTGGGGTTTGGAGTAATCAAAACATCAAAATCATGTTTTTGGGCTAAAAATACCCTTAGGCAAATTTTTTTATCGATTTTGGACACTACAAAAAGAAATGGCCCCACGCGGGATTGAACTCTCGATTTATGCGTTCAATTGGCGCCACTTCACACTGTGCCATGTAACATGCACTTTTAAATCTTCTTTGAAAAATGTTATAGAGAGGGTCGTTTTTTGCAATTTGCAGAGCGCTGTGAATTGCAAAAAAAGATCTAGAGTGTATAAAAATAAAATGTAAAGATATAAAAGTGCTATAACTAGAGCCGATTCTGACACTGAATGTGAAATTTTTTGAAAAAATTCTTTTCATCATCTGGAATTGACCCCTCAAAGGGTAATGTTATACGGGAAATCCGAATTTCACATTTCGGAGACCTGAAAATCTTTCCCTGAATCAAGAAAAAAAATTTGTTTTCGAAATATTTCACATTAATAGATACTAGTTTCAAACGAATTCATATTTTCAAACGCATTTATCTCGATGGGGAAAACGATTCAGGTGATGCCGTAAAAACGAAAAATGCTCCATTTTTCATGATCTTTCCAAATATATCATTTTTTCATATGATTGTAACTAACTGGACTGGTCCTTTAAGTTGATAAAAACAGCACATGTTGTACAAAAATTTGCCCTAGAAACTTTATCCAAACTCAAACATCGAAACCGTCTTTGTCTCGGAAATTCGCCGAATTTCGCAAAAATCTTCATTGAACCAAATAAATGTGTAAATTTAAACAAATCCCATCCGCATTTCTACGAGATTTTCTTGCATTTCCCAAAAAATGTTTGTCAACTATTTAATTTTCTTGATAGTAGCAACTGCTATAGTTTCTACTAGTCATGGTCACCATCATTTCCACCATTATGGAGGAATTCATCATTATGGTCATTTTCATCACCTGCATCACTTTCATCACCTTCATCATCTCTATAGAGGTTATTATGGCTATGGTGGATATTATAATAGTAAATGTTTAAGAGACACTTTCTTGAAAGTTCGGAGCTACTACCCAATAGAGGGGGGGGGGCCATCCACATGAAAAAATTTTCAAAATCTTTTGCGACTTTTCACTTCAATACACAGGCCTTCCTTGAATCGGAGAAGCGTTTTCTTGCTTCGAAAATGTTAAATTCGGATTCCCCACATGTTTTTACTCTTACAGGGGTCATTTCCAAAAAAAGTTTTGGAATCTTTTCACGTCGGTGGCCTTCCTCCTATAGTAGCTCCGAGAGTTTAAAGATTGTCTTATACAATACAAGTGCACTCACTCCAAGTCACGTTGTGGGTCGGGGTTGGGGGGTTGTGAGGGAGAGGGAAAACGTAGAATGTGGGTCAGAAGGCCGACAAGAGGGCTCAAAAAAATTTTTCTTCAATTTTTTCAAAACCACGCTAGAAATGTTCTTCGTCTTGAAATACATCGGCCAAATAGAAATTTTGGTTGAAAAAATTTATCTCGGGTGTTTTAGACAGGTTAGAAGAATCAAAAAATCAATGTGAAATATGTGGTATAGAGCTTCGGACAAAGTTGGGAAATTTTGGGGATAATAATTTTGACTTGAAATGACTTTTAAAAACTTTCCCAATCTATATAAAATCAACTTGGAGTGCACTCGAACCGGTTAACACTATGGCCACTCCAGGTTCGAACTTTCAAGATATATCGTCCATTCGTAATAAAGGATGGGATCAACGACCACAAAAATGCGAAATGGGTCTATTATCTTGACAAATTTTTCGATTTTTGGTGAACTATTCAAAATTTGAAGAATTGTTCAATTTTGACAAATCTTGCCATTTTTGACGAATTTTGATAAATTTGAAGAAATTCGTCAGAAATTACAAAATTCATCAAAAAATTGAAAAATTTGTCAAAATTTTTTCGACTGGCTCATTTGGCGTTAAGAGGCGACCTCCTCCCTTGAAATTTAAGGGGGGAGGATTGTACACATGTGATCTGCGCCACCCTGTATTTTTAGATTATTATGGAAACTACTATAGCCCATACTATAGAAACTACTACTATAGCCCATACTATGGAAACTACTATGGCTATGGCAATAGTTACTATAATGGTTGTAATTGCAATACTTACACTTATGATGGAACTTATTACAACTGTTATTATTCGTGTAGTAGCAATTATTATTATGGCTAACACTTTTTCTATGATCAATATACAACTTAATAAATGTGATCTATTAAAAGACTAATTGTTATGAAAAATCAATTGGATAAAAATTTAAAAATATTTTCACAGAAAAACAAAATAGAAACGCATATTTTCGGTTGTTCGGAAAATAACTGACTTTTGCGAATTCAATCGTATTGTTATAAAAATAACTCCTCTGGAGGTTTTTTTTGAAATGGTATGTGTATTGAAAGGAAAACCTGAATTTGAGTTCCTGAAGGAAATTTTCAAAAATTACACCACCAATCGATAGAGCGCATCGAGAAACGATAGTATGCCAATTTTCGTGAAAACACACATTCTTCGTTTTTGAGAAAATTTAGTTCAAAGTTGGCTAATTTCGGTCAATTTATGATTACAAAAAAAAGTTTGAAAATAGTATCGATTAAGTATCCCACTGAATATGAAATTTAAAAAAAAAAATTTTTTCATCTTCTGGAATTGACCCCTCTAGGGGTAATTTTATGCGGGGAACCCGAATTCTACATTTCCGAGACCTGAAAATCTTTCCCCGAATCATAAAAAGGCTATTTATATGACGTAGAACCACATTTTTGACAAAAATCACATGCCATGCGTCATATAAATAGCCTTTTCTTGATTCGGGGAAAGATTTTCAGGTCTCGGGAATATGGAATTTGGATTCCGCGCATAAAATTACCCCTGAGAGGTTCGTTACGACTAGAGTAGAATTTGAAGCGGTACTCCAAGGGTTCTATGGCTCGGTGGTACTAGGTTTGTCTCAGGCTCCCCTCAAGGCTAGTTCAAACCCCGCTTGAGGCCAAAAGATTTTGCCTAATAGTAACTCTTCGGATGACCAGAACCGTTGTGAGTTCTTTCAACCCAGCTTATAAGGGGCACAAGATGCGAAGTAGCCGGTTACTCTAGAAAGTGCGGCATTACAGGTCAATTCTAGACGATGAAAAAAATTTGTTTTCGAAAATTTTCACGTTTAATTGATACTAGTTTCAAAAGTTTTTTCGTTTTTAAGTTCATATAATCAAACCACACACAAAAAATTTGCCCTAGAAACTTTATCCAGACTCAAACACCGAAACCGTCTTTGTCTCGGAGATTCGCCGAATTTCGCAAAAATCTTCATTAAACCATTAAATGTGTACATTTGAACGAATCTCATCCGCATTTTTACGTGATTTTCTTACCTTTTTTAAACAAAATGCTTGTCAACTATTTAATTTTCTTGATAATAACGACCGCGTTATTTTCTACTAGTCATGGCCGCCATGGCGGAGGAGGACATCATGGAGGAGGAGGTCATCATGGAGGTGGTCACCATTATGGAGGAATGCATCATTATGGAGGTGCTCATCACTATGGAGGAACGCATCATTATGGAGGAATTCACCATTATGGTGGAATAGGCCACCATCATTATGGTGGAGGTGGCTACTATAGAAGTTATTATGGCAATGGTGGATATTATAATAGTAAATGTTTAAGAGACGTTTTCTTGAGAGTTTGGAGCTACTACACAATAGGGGGGCTACCCACGTGAAAAATTTTTTTTAGCTCATACATGGGCAAGAGGGGGGGTACTGTACCCCCCTAATTCGTCGTATCGGGGGAAAAATTAATAAACCAATTCGTATTTGGGAAGCCGCCCAGACTAAATTCGTTGTGAAAATTCGTATTTCGACTTTTTTGCCTTTCGACGTTTTTTTTGTCGACAGTAACTTTTGGGACCAATTCGTATTTTGGGGCTCAGTACCCCCCTGCTTGCCCATGCATGATACAGACCCAGGCTTCGGCCTGTAGACTGAAGATGGGTTGAAGAATTGTTCAATTTTGACAAATTTTGCCATTTTGACGAATTTTTCAATTTTGGTGAATTTTTCAATTTTGACGACCCTTCCCTTGAAATTCGAGGGGGATTGTACACATGTGATCTGCACCACCCTGTATTTTTAGATTACTATGGAAGCAACTATTATAGCCCATACTATGGAAACTACTATGGCTATGGCAATAATTACTATAATGGTTGTAATTGCAATACTTACACTTATGATGGAACTTATTACAACTGTTATTGGTCATGTAATAGCAATAATTATTATGGATAACACTTTTTTTATGATCATTATACAACTTAATAAATGTGAAGACTGATTGTTATAAAAAGTCGACTGGATAAAAATTTCAAAAAATTTTCACAGAAAAACGAAATAGAAACACATATTGGGTCGTTCGGAAAATAGCCGTCTTTTGCAGATTCAATTGTATCGTTATAAAAATGACTTCTCTGGAGGTTTTTTGAAAAGTCTGTGTATTGAAAGGAAAACTTGAATTTGAATTTCTGAAGAAAGTTTTTGAAAATCTCCACTGCCAATCGATAGGGCGCATCGAAAAACGGTAGTATCCCAATTTTCATGAAAACATACATTCTTTGTTTTTGAGGAAATTTAGTTCAAAGTTGCTAAATTTTGGTCAATTTATGCAAATTTCGATCATTTTTATCAAACTTTGAACTAATGCATCGGTGGTGCAGTGGATATGATCTAGTTGTTAAAAGGTCTCGGGTTCGACTCTCACTGGAATCGAATTAATTTTGCCATAAAATACAAAATACATAAATTTTCTCAAGAATGAAGAATGTTTTTTTCACGAAATTGCAGTACTACCATAAGCCCTATCGATTGGCGGTGGAATTTTCCAAAAACTCTTTCAGGAATTGATATTCAGATTTTCGTTTCAATACACAGACCATTTCAACAAAACCCCAGAGGAGTGATTTTGATAACGATACGATTGAATTGGCGAAAGTCGGTTATTTTCCGAACGACCCAATATAAAAATGATTATAAGCTCAAGGATTTCCGTTGAATTTTAGCAACAAAAAAAGCACTTTTAAGATAATTCATTGTTTCACAAAAGCATAGACGAAAGCAGCAACCGAAGCTGCACTCAAGACTGCACGCACCGAGTGTAAATTTCCCCATTTGACGATCTTCTTGCGTGTCTCTGCTCCAGCTGACTCAGTTGGAGTTGCCATGAGTTCTTTATTTATTCCTCCTATGCATGTAAGTGTAAAGGGTATATTCAAGAAAAGTAGTCCTGCGCCAACTGCCCAAAAGAGTTCTTTTGATTTGGTGTATTGGTAAGCTCCAAGTGCTGTCCCTATAATCAAAATTCTTAGAAAAGGAACTTTGAAGCTACTACACAATAAGGGAGGGGAGACACTCACGTGAAAAATTTGTCGAAAATGTTTTCTAGAAATGACCCCCCTAGAGGTAAAAACACACGGAGAATCCGAATTTGAAATTTTCAAAGCAAAAAACCACTTTCCTGATTCAGGAAAGCATTTTTTGCTTCGTAAATGTCAAATTCGAATTTCCCACATGTGTTTACCCTTTAAGGATGCCATTTTCAGAAGGTTTCGAAAATTTTTTCACGTGGGTAGCCCCCCCCCCCCCCCATTGTTAGTAGCTACAGAACTTTATGCTTTACCTGTAACAACCAATAATGGAAATTGAAATTTTGCTGATTGAAGTGTTCCTTTGAAAACCGAAAGTAGGCTCTTGTCGTCAAGATTTCTTAAATGTTCCAATTGTACTAAACTGATGCCGAGTGCGCCACCAGTAACTAAGGAAGCGTCAACTATTGCTAGATGTCCTGGAAGCATTATGATCTGACTAAATCTAGCAAATTTTTAATGATTTAAAAATTAAAGATAATTTTTGAAATTGGGCAAAAATTTTTGGACCCCACCGAACTCAAACCCGGATCCGGATCCGGACCTCTTGGCTACCGTCCAAGTGCACTACCATTGTGCTACCGAGACCTACAACTGATGCCCGTTAATTGATGAAAACTTGACGGTATATTTTCCACTACTCACACTGACATCGAGTAGTGGAAAATACACCATCAAGTATTCACCAATTAACGAGCATCAGTTGTAGGTCTCGGTAGCACAATGGTAGTGCACTTGGACGGTATCCAGGAGGTCTGGATTCGAGTCCCGGTCGATTCGAAAACTTTTACCCAATTTCAAAAATTTTCTAGATTTCCACGTTCTCGGCATGGTTTAATCCGAGCTTCAAAAATTAAAGATAATTGAACATTGAAAAATTCGTAGAAATTACAAAATTCGTTGAAAAATTCATCAAAAATAGCAAAATTGGTCAAAATTGAACAATTCTTCAAAAAAAACAAATTTAATAAATACTTTATCACTTTATTGAGTGAATTAAAAATTGCTTTGCATTTTATTGACTAGAGAGGCGCATGAGAGCTGTTAGTTGGTCAAATGACAACAATACAGCTGTGCTGGCACAAAGCCAGCTCGCCGTTTTACACTGCGTCGTGAAGAAATATATTCGACCCACATAGCTAGAAATAGAAACGAAAAAAGCAAAAAAAGTATACAACGCCATGGACACGAAAAATGATGTAAGAAGAACTGGTCGAAGAAAAGAGGAATAAGGCATGGACCAAAGAATGCTCGGTGTGCTAATGTGTAAAAAATGTATTGTGTAAGCAAGGCTTATATAGCCTGTTTCACAAGAATGGTCGAAAAAAGTTGGCGCTTCCAGTGTTTATAGAAAGACGACAAGTTGCACTGGCAATTTATGGTAATTTGGGATTAGTATCTCCAACGTATGATTTCATAGATAAACTAAAAACTATGCTCATAGATAAACTAAAAACGGACACTATTTGCTCCTCCATGTGAAATGAATGCCAACAAAAATCGAAAAATTTCTGAAAAATTCTTTAAAAATTAAAAAATTCATTAAAAATTGAAAAATTCCTAAAAATTTCTCAGAATCGAAAAATTCGTTAATAATTGAAAATTCTTTAAAAATTGAAAAATTCCTGAAAAATTCCCAAAAAATTTCCCAAAAATCGAAAATTTCATCAAAATTGAAAATTCGTAAAAAAATCATTAAAAAATCAGTTCACATCCTGAAGGCTTGTCGAAGCCAGGATTTCCGCGATTTTTTCAATAAACATCAAATGACTTTTACCAAATTTTGGACTATAAAATTAAAATTTTGTGAAAAAAATATAAATTAATCTAATTACAGACAAAAATACTAGAAAAATATTAAGACAATGCGCATTTTTAACTAGTAAGATGAAACTATGCTCAAAATTCTTTTTTTGTTGGTTTTATAAGAAGAACTCTTAACACACTCGACTTTGGAAAGACACATTTTTCTTCTCTATTAGTGTTTCGAAATAGAGATGTGAACATGCAAATGGCACAAATCACATTATTTAGGCATAAATGAGACACAAGTCATTTGTACGTGACTTGTGTGTAAAATTTCATAATTAGGTTGAAAAATAAATTTAACAAGCCTGAGATTTTTTTTAAACGGATCTTTTCGATTGAAGTCCTTATAAAAAGCTAAATTTGAATATTTGTATTTTTTAGACATCGAATTAGGCCATGAGCAAGGTGTCACTTTTTCGGCCAGAAGTTCTAGTTTCTCGTAGTAAATTCAGAACCATGCTCGTAGTGGAAAATTTTCGAGAAAAAACGCAAAAGTTAATTTTAGGGACAAATTTTTACCTATTGTATTGAAAAGAATGGATATATCCGAAAGTTTGTATTTTCAGCAAATGGACTTTAGATGATTTTTGTAGCATTTTCAAGGGCTTTCTAATGACATCAAAACGATCGCATATGGATTTAACTAGTCTGAGATATGCAAATTTTAGTAAATGTACCTGTTTTTGGGAGAAATCTGTATAATAACCGAAATTCGCATATTTACCTGTTAGAACTAGAATTATAACATGAGCGAGGTGTTATTTTTTGGCCAGAAGTTCTAGTTTCTCGTAGTAAAGAAAAGAAAGAACTATTCTCATGGTGAAAAAATTTTGAGAAAAAAACGCAAAAAGTGAATTTTTAGGTTTAAAATTTTACCTATATTCGAGCGCGTTAGCGCTCCGTCCCCCAGTTTATTTTCTTGTAATTCAACAAATTTGATCCCCAGTGGGATCGGACCTGGATTTCTCAACGTTGCTTAACTTGCCAGATCGTACAGTTGCTTTTTCTAACCACTACGCCATTTTATCGTGAATTTTTAAACAATTAGAGTGAAACAGACTGTAAGCATAAAAAATTCTTTACATAAAATACAAAAAGTGAAGGTACTCTTAAAGCAGAGGGACCCAAAATAACGTGAATTTTTTTCAAAATTTTTTTCTTCTGAAAATGACCTCTATAAGGGTAATTTTATGTGGGAAATTGATTGCGCGCATTTCCAAAGCGTGAAAATGCTTTTCTGACCCTGATTCAGGGGGGGGATATGTGTTGAAACGAAAATGATCAAATTTCGCAGGAAAACAAGTTTTCTAGGAATTTTTTACGGGAAATCGATTGCGCACATTCCCAAAATTTTCATTGTAATACACAAAAATTTTTGAATTTTATGCGGAAAAATCGATTTTTTAAAATTTCATAAAATGAACATTGTAGCAATTTTTATAGCTGAATGGGACGAACAAAATGACACCAAAATTATCCAATTTAAAAATTGTTTTGGGTTATTGAAACGAAAACATGAATCAGAATTTTCGTTTCAATAACCCAAAACAATTTTCAAATTGGATAATTTTGGTTTCATTTTGTTTGTCTCGTTTAGCTATAAAGAACTGCTACAATGAAAGTTTAAAAAATCGATGCAAAAATCATTAAAAATTCAAAAAAGTTTGTGTATTACAACAAAAACATGTACGCAAATTCAAAATTTCAAACGAAATTTTCTCGAAAACTACAACTATTCAGAACATGTCGTAAAAACGGCGGTGCATTAGATGAGGACGGGCATTTGAGGATGGATATTTAAGGACACGACATTTAAGGACGCGACATTTGAGGACGTGACATTTGAGTACGCGACATTTGAGGACGGACATTTGAATTTTTTAAAATAAACAATATTATTTCAAAGAGCGGATTTCGCTGAATTT
>JAQGBS010004556.1:0-10184 GCA_034698545.1 Acrobeloides obliquus
TAACAGCGTTTTTTATTGAGCTCGACAACGTTTCACAACTCATTTAACAGTGTTTTTTGGGCGCGACAACGACTAACAAGCAGCCTTAGCGTCCCCGGAAAAGGTTCTAAAGAGTGGTGCTAAATCGAGGTTTTACTCTAGTTGATCACCGTTCGCCAAAGGACAATTGCTTCAAGTGCTGTTATCAGGTATTGCTCTCAAGTGCTCTGCTAAATGTGTATCTAAAGTTTGTATTGAAACAACATTTGTTAACAAGAAACCAGACACATTTATGAAACATGCCACTAACAAGTAGCGAATCGACGCCTAATCCGATTGCCAATAATGAAGCTTTAAGTTGTTAATAATGAGTTTAAGCAAAGCACTTGATAGCTTTCAAAAGTTCAAAAATTGCCGATGTCTAGATAAGAGTTAATTACACGTGCTATGTCGAGTGGAAAGCTTACGAAGAAATCAACATCAAGTGTGCAAGTTGAAAAGGTTGGCAAAGTTTTAAAAAAATCATAATTTTTATAATTATACATTTTGCAAGACACTGCAAGTTCGCACGTATGTCGCCTTATGTCAGAATCATATGATAAGTTAGGACGATGTCCTGTAAGTTTTTATGCGAATGAAAGTCCTATAACTGACTATTATCTTCCAGAAAGAATTTATAAAAAAACTTTCACTGGTCGGAGCTAGGCCCACAGAAAGAGGTACAAATATGTATTTTCGCGATCAAAAATTGTTTTTGAACTATCTCGGCCTAGGAAAATTGTCAGAGAATGGTTGACCACTCATTGAAAAGCTGGGTGTCTGCGCTATCGAACACTATTGGATCCTTTAAAGGGGACAGGAAAATCTCGTACGTATCGGCTCAAAAAAAGTTTTTTAAATTTTTGTAAAAATACATTCTTAGGAGTAATTTTATGCGAGAAATCAATTCCGGGCATTCCCGAAGCATGAAAACGCGGCTCAATTGCACTTTATCCGTCCCATCTCCTTTTAACAGTCCCAAAAAATTTTTTACTGTCCCATCTCCTTTTAACCGTCCAAACAAATTTTTATTGATAAAACATTGGTAAAATAACATTGAAAAATTAGCTAATGTAAAAGGAAATAAATACTAATCTATATTTTGATCCGTGTCACGTCACTTCGGCGACTACTTGGCTTTAGAACTAGACTAGCGTTTAGCCCCCCCCCCAATCGGTGCAATTTAGACTTCAATTTAAAATTTACACTTCGAAAAGGTTCCTTGTTAGGCCTATGCCTAGGCCTAAGCCTAGGCTTAGGTCTAAGCTTAGGCATAGGCCTAACAAGGAACCTTTTCGAAGTGTAAATTTTAAATTGAAGTTTTTTCAAAAAAATTTTTCTAGATGTTTTTATTATTATATAAGAAAACTGTTGAGCCTCTCGAATAAATTTGTATCCTTCACATTTTCGGAGAAATTAGCCATGAAAAATCGGAAAATTAAGCCAATATTACTTAGGAAATTAGATCACCATATCTCTCATCAGTTATCATGGTTGAGTGGCTAGAGACTTGAATATAATCCATTTCAACCCACATTTCCAAAACTAATTCCCCGACCCGGGTAAGATGGCAGTCAACATTAAGTTTTACAGGTCGAGAGTTGGAATCACAGATTCGATCCCCAGAGGTGTAAAACTTTTGAAGTTCAAAAAACTCTTTTACAAACAATGGAGCAAAAATTTTTTGCTTCATTGTTTGTAAAAGAATTTTTTTGAAAATAAAAATGTTGGCCCTAGTGGGATCGAACCTGATTCAGGATCAGGGTGGATATATTGAATTGAAAATACATACTTCAATGGCATGAAAAAATACTGTTTACCGGTGAAAATTCAAATTTTAGTTCATTTTCGCTTTAATATACCCGTATGAGTATTATTCTTCAGTACATCTGGCTGACAAGTAACATCTGGCCATCAAGTTGTGAGAGTAACGATCAAGCTCAGCCGAAATGAAACTGTAATAGCACCAGCTCGTGAATCACGAGTTTAGCCAACCGTTTGATTGCGGTTCGCCATGATACTATAGAGGGCAAATCCTTTCTTTATTGAGGAAGAGAATAGCAAGAATGATCTTCAACAAAGAAAATAGGTTCCAGACTCTTGAATATTTGGAGACTCTTGGATACCATTGGTTGGCTTCATACATACCTGGTGAAGAGAGTTTTCGTTCTTGACCTCAACTAAGGTGTGATTAAAAGCTGAATTAAGCGATTTTCCTTGACGTCTTGGATCCAGTTTAAAGTTCTGTTCAGTCAAATGATTAATTCATATCTACTGATTATAGGCTAAAATCAGCTTTATGTAAAAACGAAAAAATCCTTACAAAACGATGTAATAAAAATAACGATATTTTTAGATTGTTTAATTGATTTTATTTTAGAGTCTATTGGATTCTGTTGGAATTGGAGCCTATTATAAAAAATCATACACTTTGTTAAAGGTTTTGTGTGACATTTGCAAACAAATATTTCTATTCTGTTTTCTATTCCATTCTAATCGGTTTCTATTGAGTTCTATTATGGATAGAAAATAATGCGTGCTCCCGAATAAAGCACAATGTCAAAGGTGGCAAATTCATGTGTTTTCCCGAAATAGAATAACAAAAACCGTGGATAAATTCAATGAGTTTGAAAAAGAGCAATAACAATTTTCGAGGTCTCGTGAAATCTGGATTATAGTCAAATGACATGAAAAACGATTTGACATAATATGGCAGAATTATGCTACATCATGTGAAGCACTGGCTTTTGAACACGAGTCGTTTGAAAAAAAGCAAGATCAAGTTCTAGAAAAAGAATATTTAAAGGTGGGCCTGGTTAGTTAAACCATCACATCCACTTGCGGTATCTTGACTTTCAACCATGCGTGGAAAATTGTTCTACTTCTTATTCTTCTTTTGCAATATTCCCCTCCATCTTGCGGTGGTCAATCCACCCTATGGCCAACTTCAAGTCCAGGGAATCTATATCACCAATTCAAGCGGAATCCCGATCCAACTCCAGGGGATGTCGTTGTACTTCAGTCAATGGGCAGGGCAATATTGGAATCAAGATGTGCTAGTCTCCTCAAAGAACCAATGGAATTCGAATGTTGTCCGAGCCGCGATGGGGCTAGACATAGGTGGATATATAGACAATCCCGAGTCGAATTATGCATTGATTAAAGCTGTTATCGAAGGGGCTATTAACATCGGGATGTATGTGATTGTTGATTGGCATATAACCAGTAACTTATCATATACGCCACAGGTAAAGCAAATTTTCTTAAATTCATGCCAACTTATAGGCCATCACATTCTTCTCCAACATTTCAAAGACATACGGCTCCTATCCTCACATCATCTACGAAATCTGGAACGAGCCAGTCGTAATATGGGATGTAATCGTGAACTATGCCAACCAAGTCATCCCTGTTATACGAGCCAATGATCCAAACAACATCATCATAGTTGGTACTCCTGATGGTTCATCCGGACCCTGGTTCCCTCCTAGTCAAAGACTAAATTATAACAATGTAGTCTATACACTGCACATTTATGAAGATGTATTCGGAGGCGTACCCCAACAACAAGGAAGGGCTCAAGCCACCACCGCAATGAGTAATGGGATCCCCATATTCGTGACAGAATATGGGACTGGAAGTGTTTGGCCTAACGAAACCTTGGAATTTGGCGAGACTGAGCTTTGGTACGAATATTTTGATCAATACTTTATATCTCATACCAATTGGTGCATGTCAGACGTACCCGGAACTATGTCCGCGATAAAAGCCGGGAGCACAAGTTCTAACACTCCGGCCGCTCAAATTGGAGCGATAGTGGCAAATTCAGCATATTTTACGGAAGATGGAATCTTTGTGAACCAGCGATATCAAAATTTAGGTAAATTGAATTTCCACAAAACCCCGCTAAATATTAAAATTTAGGATTGTGTCCAACATATTGGGCATATTATGCGCCAACTCAACAATGTTACAATGTATTTTGGACTAAAAAAATATAAAAACTTTACAAATTTTTAGGTAACGAGCCAATATGTTACTTACCAAGGTGCTATAAGCACATGCGCTTCTATTGGTGGCATTGTTGCGTCGGTTCATAACAATGCTCAAAACGCCTTTTTAATGAGTAATATTCTCTCGCAAAATTTTTCATTTCTTTTATCTAGGTCTCACTAACTCTTCGTCGATTTTTAAAGTCATTCCTGCTAGCCAATACTGGCTTGGTCTCTCAATCGACAAAACGAAGAGTCCATGGAACGTTACATGGGCAGATGGGAGTTCGAACGACTATGGAAATTGGGTCGTCCCTAGTTTAGGAACAGCTAATGGAAATTGTTCTGGAGCTTGTGCCACCGTTATCTATTCGGCATACAACCAAAATCCTGGTACATGGAATGTTGTTGCTCAAAATAGCGGTTATTTTCCGGCAATCTGTCAAATGCCAGCAAGAAGTAATCAAGCTAAAAAAAACAAATTTTCACATTTTAGTATACTGCCCTTATGACGGGTTGAATTGGGTATATTACGCAGTAACTAATCAATGCTACAGGGTCTGTTCAAGATTGTAAATATAAAAGTCAAAAATTTTAGGTAACGACTCAATATCTTACTTATCAAAGTGCGGTCAGTCAATGTCAATCTAGTGGTGGCACTATTGCGTCGATCCATTTCTCGAATCAAAATCAATTTATCATGAGTAAATTTTATGATTTCTCCATTTCACTCTCAAATCAAAAAGGGTTGAACGCTTTTCCTGAAATGTTATTAGCAATCTAAACGGTTTGATCTTTTTAGACCTCACTAGCCCATCAGCACCACACGTCGTCTGGTCTAGCCAATACTGGATCGGGCAAACAGTCGACAAAACTGCTAACCCCTGGAATTCAACATGGCAAGACGGAACTGCGACTAACTATGGAAACTGGAATAACCCTAGCCAAGGACCTAATAATGGAAATTGTACTAATCAAGTTTGCGCTACTATTATGTATTCGGCAACCTCCACATCGGCTAATCCGGGAAAATGGGATGCGGTCGCTCAAAATAGTGGTTATTACCCGGCTATCTGTCAAATAAATGCGATTTATTAAAAGAAACTCTCGAGCAATAATCAGTTTTTTTCAGTTTGAACATTTAATCATGTTTTCTTGAACATTCCATTTTGCTAATTCCTGTTTTAGCCTTTTATTTATTAATTGAATGTCTTATAAATTCTATCCTTTCATTAGATACAATTCAACAATCCTATCAAGTTCCCGTCAAAACCCTGATTCCCGCCAAAACCCGATTCAGTTCTTTGCGGGAATTTAAATTCAAAATCGCAACTCAAAAATTGCCAACTTTAAACTAGAGACCGCCATATTTTAAAAAAAGACCCCAAAAAATGGTGTACAGGTGACCCTCTTAAATGTCGAGTTTTTTTGCTAAAATAATATTTTTAGTGTTGCTCTACAAGACTGCATCAAAATTTTTTTTAAATCGAAAAATTTTGGGTACTTTTGACCCTCTCAAAAATGTCACTTTTCTACTAAAACATCAAAAATTAACAGAAAAATTGAGCTAATTCCAAAACTATGAGGCGAACATTTAGGAACACTTGTACACTAATTCTATTCGGTATTTTAGACATTTTTGTCAAAAAATTTCGAAAAAAAGAATCCCGCTTAACTCCCGCTAAGCCCTGCGAAAAATGCAAAATTGTGATTTTTATCATGATTGATAAGTTAGACAGACAGGCTAGACAACGATATAATTTTTTGCAGCAGAAACGATGAGGAAGAAAAATTACATCATTGTCTAACGTGGCTGTCGAACTTATCAAGGGGAATAAATTTCATGAGCATATAATAAGGGGCAAAAGTATCCTTTATAAGTTCGACAGCCATGCTAGACAACGATTAATTTTTCCGTTTCCAGTTTTGCATAAATTGCTGTTTTGACATCGAATTTACCATTTTTTTCATTTTTCTCGAGTTTTTACTAAAGTATTTGCCAACGATCTTAATTAAAGTTGTTTCTACACCCATTTTGGACACTTTTAGCAAAAAACTTCGAAAAAAATCGGAAAAAATGTTTAAATTGGCGGTCTCTACTTTAAACGCGATTTTCTCGACAACGATAACAATTCAGAATTTACTGTACAAACAAAGAATGCTCCATTTTTCATGAATTTCCCAAATATATATAAATTATGGCAAATTTCGCTAATCTAAAGAATTTTCAATTTTGGAACTCCTTCAGGAGTTGATGTTTAAAGGCTCGGATGAACCCTGACGCACTGAAATTTTGACATTTTTTTGCGCAATTTTGTCTCGTAAATGACGTTGGCAAATTTGTTGAAACTTCTGGAACCAGTGCGATATGGCTTCGCTTTGAACTTTTGTTTCGAATTCCATTTTCTTGAACGTTCCATATTCTTGAGTCCACAAATAAGAAAGGAGAAAAATCGTCTTTCTTGGAAGCCTGGGTTCTTCAAAGAAGGTACCAGCATATAGTCCTTTTGTGGGATGGTGCCATTATTCCGGCAATTTCGCTTGTGGCATACTCAAGCAAGATTTCTAGCAGCAGAAGACATTTGATTGTCACAATGAGCACAAATTTGTGATCCATGAAGTAGTCCCATTTCAATCAACCATTTGTCGAATTCGTTGTCGGTAAGCTGCATCCTCGTATAAACATCCATTAAGTTTATCTCTCAAAGATCACCAATTGGGTTATTCATAGTATAGCTTTGTTGAATGAGTTCAACGGTAATTTGTGCTGATCATAGGAATCCCTGCGTGGTCGTGTTGGCGGGAAAATCTTCTTTAAAAAATTTTCCCGCCAACACGACCACGCAGGGATTCCTATGAAAATCTATAAAAAGAAGTCTATACGAAATATCCGTCGCAAATATGGCATCTACGACAAACAGTATGACCTTCACATTGCCGAATTCAAAGGCGCTAATGTTTTGGAAGGACGAACAAAGTATTCTACAACTTTTGGAGTCAAATCGCCGCCCAGTATCCATGTAACCCGTGAAGCTGCATTTATTGGTCTTCTTAACCCAACGGCACTCTTTAGGGCCACATTTTTAACAAAAATCAAGTGCTTATGAAGTATAAAAGGCTCATTTTTCGATTTTCGCTTCAATAAACACATCTTTTTCCCTGAATCAGGATCAGGTAAGCGTTTTAACACTTCGAGAGTGCGCAAATCAATCCCCCGCATACCCCTGTAGGGTCTTTTTTGGAAAAAAATTTATCCGTTTCCAGTACCCTGACACTTGGGGCAGTTAATCCGAAGTAGTACCAAAAATTCAATATCTTTTGTGATCTATTTATCGAGTAATCGATATTAAAATAGCCATAACTTTTTATGGTTTAATTCGTTCTCTCCCAACGACCACTCATAGAATTTAAATTTTTTTCTTATTTACCAAGTTTGTTCTCTACTTTATTTAAAACTTAATATTAAATAAATGGTATAGGCGTAACAGAGTTTTTAAAAAGTAAAGACTTTACATATCTTCGATATGGTTTAATAGTAAAAATCATAAGGATATAACAAATTATTGGTTGTGTACTCATTATAATAACACCTGTTGTACTGCGCATATAGGAAGTTTTTGAATCAATGGCAGCCATAATAAAAATAAATAAAATGGGACCAAAAATTAGACAAATTGAAAAAACTGTTTGAACAGCAAATGTTCCACACAGAGCTAGTTGCATTTTCCAGACTTTTTCCGTCACATGTGCTTTTAGAAAAGTGATATTTGAAAAAATTTTAACATTTAGAATTATAGCAAGGATGATATAAATAACAAAAACTAAAGTAAAAAATATGACTATGAAATCAATTGATTCAAATATGAAACCGAAAAATTTTTCATTGCTAAAAAGAATTTCCAAAGTCGAATATTTTTGTAAAGTTTTGTTTTCAAACGTTTGTTCATCTGCCCGATGAATATATAGTATTGTAGTTACAATTAATGCGAAAATGAACAAGATAACAAAATATGAACAGAGATATAACAATGGGGAAGAAAAAAGTTTCCACTTAGTATGGAGTTTTGTGTTCATGGTTTGATATAGTATAAAATTTAAAAAACTTAATAAAAGATTTATAAAAGTTAGGAGTAACAGAAATAAAAATGCATAATCTATTTCTAATGGAGCACTTCGAAAAATTCCAATATTGTAGCCACCATAAATCCGGAATATAGGGACAGGCATCCACAAGTTTAATATTAACGAGAAACAATAACTTGTTATAATAATATTTAATAGAAACCATTTGTATTTCTTCATCTCAACAGTAGATTTGTAGTAGATAATAAATACTGCAGAGAGAAAAGATATGGTAGACAGGGTTAGGCTAGATAGTAAAATAATTTTATAGCTTTGCTCAAAGTCGTGCAATATATGGTATGTAGATAATGCTTGGGTATAGTTCCCATCAAGCGTTAAATTTGTTGTAATGTTTCCATCAAACGATGAATTCATTTTTTTATAGCAAAACTAAAAAACGTTATATCAATAAAATTATTTTGTAATAATTTCAATTATGAAATATCACCCCATTTCAGGAGTGTGGTTGAGCTCTAGAGGCATATCTTGCGAAAAAAATGTCGATATCTCATGTTCCTTCTGTAGGATTAAAAATCCGTCTGACATTATTGTAGAGTAGAGTCTGCTGAATCTAACTTTATATACAGGTTTTATAAAATGACAGGATTTTTTTAATTTATGACGGGAAGAATTTTTTGCAGCTCAACCACATTTTTAGCTATATTTTGAAACGGGGTTCACTTTAGCTTCACTTTAGTTAAAAATCAGAAAAAACAAAGATAAAAATCCTATAATCTACAAAAAACGTGGCCGTTTGTTGGTCCGTAGCACTGTTTTGTACCGGTGCATTTGAACATATAAAGTACCAATGGTAATAAAATTTGCATAATTGGTGCATCGAAATCGTGAGTATAAAAGGCGAAGATTTAATTACAGTGAAACCTCGATTTAGCACCACCCTTTAGCGCCTCCCGGAAAAGGCGCTAAAGGATAATGCTAAATTGAGATTTCACTCTAGTTGATTACCGTTTGCCAAAGGACAATTACTTCCGTTATTAAGTACTGTTATCAGGTATTGCTCTCAAGTACTCTGCTAAGTGTGTATTTAAGGTTTGTATTGAAACAACTTTTGTTAACAAGAAACCAAACACCGTATACGAAACATACCACTAACAAGTAGCGGATCGAATCTTAATCCGATTGTCAATAATGAATCTTTAAGTAGTTTGGTCAGGACCGTACGAGCTCCGAAGTTTAGGGGGGGACCCAGCCAAAAATTTTAAAAATCATAAGGGTTCCCCTTACGTTTTTTCGAAAAATTTCTAAAATTTTGAGCAAAAACATAAAGGGGGGATCTAGACAATTTTTTTGCTTTCAAAAATCACCTTGGTTCCCTTATGTTTTTTGCACCGATTGTCACGGAAATTGTTTTTTTGCAAAATGCTTGTTTATAAGCTGATAATGCTCAGAACATTATGGTTCTTGGTGAAAAACAAGTCAATTTTGGGTTTTTCGGTTGAAAAATGGAAATTTTAGGACAATTTTGGTAAAAAATCATAATGGAGGGCCATTAGGATTTTTGAAATTTTTTTCAAAAATTTCGGGAAAAACATAAGGGGAGACCCTTATGTTTTTTTCTGCTTTCAGTCGGATTTGGGACGAACCTCAATGCACGTACGGGCCTGAGTGTAGTCATTAATAATAAGTTTAAGCAAAGCACTTGATAGCTTTCAAATATTCTAAAAATAGCCGATTTCTAGATAAGAGTTAATTACACGTGCTATGTCTGGTGGAAAGCTTACGAAGAAATCAACATTAAATGTGCTCAAGTCACAGAAAAAGAATAGTAAAGAACCGATTCCTGCGATGACGTCTACACGCAAACTGGCAACTATTGAGATAGATTAACAAGTGTAAGTTGTTTTGTTGCTGTTTTTGTAAATTGATATTTTTTAGTAGTGTAACGATGCGCATGGTTAAAGTTCACGGTTCAACCAAGACAAGAAAGAGTATATAGTCTTCTTTTCGTCAAAGATTTTTTCTTCTATAAAATTTTTCTGATTGAATCAGGAATTAAAAGAAGAATTGTTTATTGAAACGAAAAAAAATTTA
>JAQGBS010004557.1:0-10183 GCA_034698545.1 Acrobeloides obliquus
GTATAGCCAGAGATCACCTAGTATGAATGTGGGGTCCTTAACCTTAGGGGGTTGAGGAATGTGTCTTCTTCATGCCACATCTCCACAGGGACCCCCACTCTTACTGGGTATACGGGGTATATTCGTGTTCTACACACCATGCCCTACACGAATGCACTTCGATGCTAATTATTTTCCGAGTGACCTGTAGGTCTAATTATTGGCACGAAAATCTGTTCTTCAAAATTGTTAGAGTGTGCACCGTCCCTTTAAATAATTTTTTTTTGATGGGATGCCGAAAAACATTGTTGTTCAAAAAATTTTATTGGATGAAATAACCCTATTGGCCTCCCACTAAAAATAAAAGCTCTTAAATCGGTCCCGCTAAGGATAAAAATTCGAAAAGCACCCTCTACATACTTGTTCTGGACTCATATACAATGGAGTTCCAATATTTGTAGTTATAGTACGATCATAATTAATATCTCTAGCTAAACCAAGATCTCCAACTTTTATTATATTTGCTTTAAAAAATATATTTTCCGGCTAAAAACTTCTGTATACGTGAGCGATCCATAAATGCATATAAGAATCCCCCCATTGAATCCTTATATAGTATTTGGACAATGTTGGCCTGTTTGTTTGTGTGCATCAAAAACTTTTGGCTCTAGTCGACAATATGAGTCCCATGGGTTTTTATGAGTCCCATCAATTTTTATGAGTCCAATGGATTTTTTATGAGTCCAATGGATTTCTATGAGTCCAATAAAAATTTTATTTAAAAAACTAGTTAAGGCCTAAAGTCTAAGTCCTAAAGTCTAAGGCCTAAAGCCTAAGACTAAAGCCTAAGCCTAGGGCCTAGGACCTAGGACCTAAAGCCTAAGCCTAAGGCCTAAAGCCTAACAAGAAATAGTTCCGAAGTGTTTATTTTAAAATTGCGATTTGAAAAAAAATTTTATATGGAAATAATAGGGGTGGGCCCCTAACTAAAAAAAACTATTCCTCTAAATTAAAAAAAATTTTATATATAAGAGGTAACTTTTTGTTATTTTTAAGTAATTTTTATAGCGCTAGGATATAAGAAAAAATAATGTCTTTTGAAATTAGTGACTATGGTGTAGTGGATAGGATGTTGGGTAATTTCACATAAGTCGTGGATTCGACCACCCGCCAGCGTCAAATTTTTTTAAAAACTTTTAAAAAAAATTCGACGCTGGCGGTCGTCGAACCCACGACCATAAGTGCAATTGCACAACATCCTATCCACTACACTATAGTCACTAATTTCATTTTTTATAAATCCCATAAACTTTTATGAGTCCAATGAATTTTTTATGAGTCCCATAAATTTTTATGAGTCCAATAAAACATAGTGAGTTACAGCCCGGTAGGTTCAGCCTAATCCAAAAGTAAGTAAGTATTGACCATAATCGAAATCCAAAATAGGAATGCGTTTTTATTTAGGCTAAGAGGGGTTTTATTGCAGTTTAGAAGTCAACTTTTAAGGGTCCAAATAATAGTTTAAGAGTCCAATCAAATTTAGCTTACACCTAGGCTTAAGCTTAGGCCTAAGACTAGGCTTAAGCCAAGACTAGGCCTAAGCTTAAGCCCAAGACTAGGCTTAAACCTAGGCCTAAGACTAGGCAATAGCTTAAGCCTAAGACTAGGCCTAAGCTTAAGCCTAAACCTAAGAAAAATTTGATTGGACCCTTAAAAGTTGATCCCTAAACTGCAATAGAACCCCGCTTAGCCTAAATAAAAATTCATCCCTATTTTTGATTATGATGAATATCTACTTTTGGATTAGGCCAAACCTACCGGACTGTAACTATATTTTATTGGACTCATAAAAAATCCATTGAACTCATAAAAAGTTATGGGACTCATAAAAAATCCATTGGACTCATAAAAATCCATTGGACTCATATTGTCAACTAGCACCTAAATTTTTTATTGGATCCATAAAAAATCCATTGGACTCATAAAAATTTATGGGACTCATAAAAATTTGTTGGACTCATAAAAACCTATGGGACTCATATTGTCGACTAGCACCAAACCTTTCTGAACATTGTTTTGATCTGAAAACAGTTTCCTATAGGTAATTTTAGCCCAAAAACAAGAATCCGGTGGTTAAAAATTGTGAAAATTTTATTCTGACCCCCTACGACCACGTAGATTGTATACAGGGTTCGGCTTGGAATGTTCCGGAACATTCTGGAACATTCCGGAACATTCTTTTTTGAATTGAACATTCTCATTTTTTCAAGATTCCATGGTCAAAAATGGATGAAAACGCTTATATACATATACACTCCATGAATCCATTTCTGCAAGAATTATTTTATTTTTAAATTTCCGTGAAAAGTTTTTGGGATTTTTAGACTACCAAAATCATGTTTTTCGACCCCAAAAACCCCCTAGAAGTCATTTTTATTCATTTTTGGGGATCTTCAATTTTTTCACCTTGGGGGATCAAAGAAAAAAATCGAAAAAATTGAAGGTTCCCAAAAATTAATAAAAAGAAAAATTGAAGTCTGAAGCTGAGCCACCCGGCCTTATGGCCGGGTTGCTCAGCTTCAGATTTCAATTTTTTGGTTAATTAGTTAATAAAATTTTGTTGACTATTTTTTTGTCTAAATTCTAGAGTTCAAAAGTTATTATTTTTTGTATTTACCACCAGAACCGGGAGACCGAGCGCCTTTGGCGCTCAAAGGGTCGTCCCAAAATTTTTTTGCGTTTCTCGGTTCAATTTTTTTCGAATTTTTTTCAATTTCTATCCAATTTTTCTTTTTTTTAAAAAGAACATTTATTGAACAAGCAAAAATATTTAGGCAGAGACGGTGATCGAACCTGATCCTTTCCGTCTGCAAAACTATAACTCTTTAACACCTGCGCCTTGAAGGTAAAGAGTTTTAATTCCTGACCAAATACCTAAGTTGAAAAGGCAAAAATGAAAAATTGAATTTTTAATTTTTTCTAGGGGGTACCCCCATGATTTTGGTGTCGTTTTTCTTTTCACCGAGCTCTTTCTAAAAATCTAAGTCGTCACGGGGTTGGACTTAAGGTTACAAAATTCGATGACACAAACAGACAGACAGATATTTCTCGTTTAATATTAAAAGATCTGCAAATATTTTTTAAGAATACAAACCTTTAAATCGCGGTGAATAAAATTGCGTTTATGTAAAAAATTAATTGCTTCAACTATTTGTTTAAACCACTCAATCATCTTTTTTCGTTTATGGTCTTCTTGAGTCCGATGCGACGACAGCCAATATTTTAATGTGCCATCACAAAGCTAGTAAAATTTTAAATTTATTAACATTTTTATATGGCTTACTTCCATTTGTATGAATATTCTATCCAAAGACTCATTCTCATATTGTTGTTGTAATAATATACGTGATGATGTTCTGTTGTTAGAACTATTTGCATTATTAGTATTAGAATTATTAGAATAGTCTTCGATTTCGGTTGAATATTGTATATAAGAATCTAAATTTTTAATTTTTTAAAATTGATATTTTTAAGAAATGATCATTTTCTCACTATATTGGGTAACTCGAGATTCAGGATCCGCATTATTAGTTTGGATGGTTTGAGATCCATTAAATTCGTCCGCAGTTAGATACAGAGTTCTGTTTGATGGTTCATGACTTAAATTGTTATCTAAAGTTATGACTATTACTTGCGTTCCCTTTTTCGTTCGTGCTCTTTACTTTTTTTATTACTTACATCTCGAGTGTTAGTAACTTGTCAAAACACGTGTCAATTTGCCATGACAATTTTATTTCGACAAATGAGTTGAAAATTTGAATTCCCGATATTGACACGAACATATTGATAATCAGGCAACTTGTTTTTACCAGATTTTTTCCGACAATTTTCGAGAAAACCTAATTATCAATATTTGACACGTGTCATAATAAATTGATATTGTCCTTACAAATGAAAGCATTTGACAAATTGACAAATGTACTGTAGAAAATAAGTCGGGACTTCGACTTTTCGGTGGATCAAGAATCGGTTATAGCTGATTGCTTGCTAGCTTTGATAGCGGTGTGAAGTTGGTTAAACCAGTGTTCTTACTCATGGAATGGGGTTTAAAATTAATATGAAGAAAAAATATTTTTAATTTTTTGGTTTTTTTAGTTGAAAATTTTTTATCTCAAAAAATACGCCGAATTTTTACATACTCTAAAAGAAAAAGGTGCTTCCTATTTAAAAACGAGCAACCTTAATTTCGATATCTTTTGGATGGTCCAAAAAAAATTCGGCCCATAGAAATACATTGAATGGCCCATCCAAAACTCTGGCCCATGCAAAACCTGGATCATAAACTTTCCGGATCTACGGGCCAATGCCCATACAGCCCAATCTGGATGTGTCAAAAAAATTTCGGATCATGCACACCAATGATCTCATACCATAGAAAGATTCTATGGTTCAATCCCATACGAATTTTTTCTGGGTATAAAATTAAAGTCATAAAAAATTTGTACTGATAAAATTTTTAGTTTTTTACTGAAGGAAGACAATGAATGGTCGCGAAAAAAATTTGGTAACAAATTGACCGAGCTAAATTCAAAACAAGCTGCGTCCTATATTTAGGACCGTGGACGTTTATGGGTTAAGCATGTATCGAGAAATTCGTTGTAGTTTTCAAGATACAGAATCGTGGACGAAGAATAGGACAAAAGTAATAGTGCAACATTATTTGATAAAGATAAAATGTATAGTGTCTGAAATTGTAAGACCTTATAGCATTTTCGCACCCTTGATTATGTGTCATTTTTTAAACTTTAGTGGATTAGCCGAAGGAAACACTCAATAAGACTCTCTTATTTATAAAATCCAGTGCCAAAATGTTTACCTGCATATAGAATTTGCAGGTCTAATAATGTTTCTTTTACTTTTTCAGTTAGTTTTTCATCCCATGAATGAAAATATCGGACAAAATTTTCATGCAATAGATTTTGCATTGCCTTAATTTCATTTTGTAATTTTATCATTTGATTTTTACTAAAACATCAATAAGAAATAAGAGTGCAAAATAATCTCTTACTCATGCATCGTGAGAACTTTTATAGCATAACAACCGTTAAAAGTTTTATCAACACATTTAAACACTACGCCAAATCCACCTTGACCCAAGCAAGAAATTAGTTTGAAATCTTGTAGTAATCTAAATTTTAAGCAATGTTTAATTTCAATCAAAATTATCTTAAAAATTTAATAAAGTTTACATTCTAGTCACATACTTAAACAAGGCGGTAAGATCTTACCACTTTCCATAACAAAGAGGCAGGCCTTACCGCAAAATTGTCAGCATAATGCCAAAAAACGGTACGGGGGGGGGCAATCAGTAAATTTTTTACGTGATGCGGAAAGATGTCTATTCGAAATTTTCAAAAGAGTAATTTCCTTAACGTAGGTGCACCGAATGGGAGACAGATCCTCCCCCAAGGACGTAGGCGAGGGGAGGGGGGCACCGGGGTCGGTGTCCCCTCCCCTTATCTGAAAAAACTTAAAGGAAAAAGTGGAAAAATGGGCAAAATTTTGAAAATTTTGGTCAAAAATTGTCATTTTTTACCTTTATTCCCCCTTGCCGCCCCTCTAGCTACGTCATTGCTCCTTCCCTCCTTTAACTTGCCTAGATCCTCCTTCTTCATCTTGAACTAAGTATTGAATATTAACGGTAGTTTTGTTAAATTTTTTTATTAATTCTTTAATAGTAAAAATTATTCCAATTAATAGAAACAATAAAAAAAATTCGAGAAACTGGTAACCAAAATAAATAAAGGCAAAAGTCTTATAATAATTAGGGCAGAATACTGGGTCAAAGAAAGCGTCTGAATAAACTCTTGCATCGGTACCACTATCGTCCGCATATAAAAGTCCTATAATTCATTACTAACATGTTTAAATGCGTTTTTTCTTCATTTAAAAAAGGCAAAAAATTATGCTGAAGGCGGGAGTCAACCCATCTATCAGGAAATTTTCCATACAGATCATATACTTATCCCCTTATAAATAACAAATTTTTCTTTTTTTTAAACTTACTCTAGATACAGCGTGATCCATAAAATGGCAATTTTTCGATTTTAAACATTTTACTATTTTGAGCATAAATTTTGAACCCGGTTGTCATTTTTCATGATCTTGGTGTCATTTGAAAGCTCAGATTCTGAGCTTTCGAATGACACCAAAGTCATGAAAAATGACAACCGGGTTCAAAATTTATGCTCAAAATAGTAAAATGTTCAAAATCGAAAAATTGCCATTTTTATGAACCACCCTGTAATTTAATTTTCCTTTAGCTAATTTAAATATAATTTTTACCTACAAGACCCAGAATAGTAGTTAAAACCATACACATTGTTGCAATTTTTACATTAATAGTGCTAAATAATACTTGCCTCCAATCATCACCCACGTAAGCGTTGATCAAGATACTTGTTGGCGAAATTAATGTTCTTAACAAACCTATGCTAAATAAAAATGCTGTAATTCCCGGTTTATCAGGGCAACTATCAAAATTCCTTAAGGAAAGAGCTATCCCAGGTATGTCTACAGCAGCCATATAAACTTAAAAACAAAGTTTTAGAAACAAAAATTTCTTGTTACCTATTAAAAATACCCATCCGGTTAAATAACTCCATTTTAGTTGCAATCTTTTCGAAATCGTCTTTAAGTTTAAAAAGAATATTACAATTAACGCAATTTTAATCAACAACACAATCGAATAATAACTTATTGCAAACTTATAACACCCAGCTATACATGTATTATTTTTGCAAAACATCTGTGCAAGATAAGCGGTTTCACAAACAGTACCAATGCTTTGATATTGAAATCCATGTTCAATAAAGTAACCCAACTGAGATAAAACATATATAAAACCTAAATGAAGTTGAGCAAAAATGGAAAATACTCATTACAAGTAGGAGGGAGAAGGGGAGATAGATTGATTTTTTCATAATCAATCTAATATTTTGGGCTTAAAAACATCATTATCGGCCATTATTTCTTAAAATAAACAACTTACCTTGACCAAAATATGATAAATAAAAAGCTAATAATATGTGCCATAAATAAATGAAACTTTTTGCTCTAATTTTTATAACAATAAAATCTTCACGTAAACTAAAAGTAACGACTAAGGCTAATATACCAAGTACTCCATTTGTTATTAGTAAGCTTGGTATCATAGGTTCAATCGGGCACTCGTTTTTATAATTATTGCCAATAATAATCGACGAAATCCAAAGCGCAACAACTAGATTTCTTTTAATATTAAACGAGAAATGTCTGTTTGTTTGTCTGTCGGTTTGTGTTATCGAATTGTGTAATCTTAAGTCCAATCCCGTTACGACTTAGATTTTTGGAAAGAGCTTGGTGAGAGAAGAAAAACAACACCAAAATCATGGGGGTACCCCCTCTGGAAAAATTAAAAATTCAATTTTTCATTTTTGCCTTTTCAGCTTAGGTATTTGGTCAAAAATAGTTGCCTTCATGGCGCAGTTGTTAAAGCGTTAGTTTTGGCTCAGGTTCGATCCCCGTTTCCGCCGAAATATTTTTGCTTTTTCAATAAATGTTCTTTTTTTGAAAAAAAATCGATTTATTTGAAAAAAAACGAAATTGCATAGAAATTGAAAAAGATCCGAAAAATTGAAAAAATTCGAAAAAATCTTTGGCATCAAAGCGAGGATGAAGGCCTTCGGCGCTCGATCTCCCGGTTCTAAATAATTATATATGTTGTGTCCGATTTAAAAAACCGTACGATTCCGAATCGGGCGTCCGATTTAGAATGATTTAGAAACGGACATCCGATTCTGAATCGGACAGTTTTCTAAATCGGACACAACATATACATCATGTTCGAAAGATTTGATAGGTTTCCCTCAAATTCCATGCGTATTGCTGGGATATCTTACAATAATTATTATGTGGGGTACATTCAAAAGAGTACCTAGCAATAAAAATGGAATTGAAAATATAGTCTTCTTTTTTACTAAATAAAAAAATCCATCAATCAAACGTAAATCGGCTACATCCATTGGTAATAACACTAAACCATTATAATAACCTTCATCACAGCATGTATTCCAGTCAACTGATTCGACAACATTATCCTAAATAGTTATATGGCTTGATAAAGATTTATTTTTTTAAATACATCTTTTTTGGCTAAAAATAGATTCTTTTGCTTCAAAAGTTCATCGTTTTTCTTCTTCCATTCATCTAAAATATAATTATCTAATAAAACCATACAGTTTACATAGTTTATGCTGTAGATCAAACTCATTTTGAAATTTCACCATTTTATTTAACAGAACAGCTGGCATATAGGTCGTGCCATCGCTTATAAACACCATTAACATATTCGCTATGTTAATAGAAAAATCAAGATATGCATCTTTGAAATTTAATTTTTCTTCTGGCGATAAAATGTTTAGAAACGTTCCTATTATTGATGGGGTAACTAAAATTTACAGTGGGTTTTTAATTAATTTTTCACATTATTTTACGATTTAACAAATTAATGTAGATTAGAAAATTTTCACCTTTGGAAGTTTTGAGTGTGAAAAAATCCCGGATGTGTAGGACTGCCGAAATGCCTTCTTTTGAAGTCATTTTCTTTCTTTTTGATGATTTTGCCTTCTTTTAAAATTCTTTTAAATGCAATGCCTTCTTTTTGGCACTAGGAGCGAATTTCACTTGCTTTTTTTCAGAATCTAATTTCCCAAAAATGAATTTAAAAATTTTTTGTAGGGGTCAGGGAAATTTTTTCAAAAAGAAATTTATTCCAAACAAGAGGGCTACCTACGTGAAAAAAATTTTTTGACACGATAAAATTTTTTGGTCGTTTTTGAAAAAATGGACTAAGTTGATTTAAATTTTTCCGTGCCAATAAACGGATTTTATTGATAATCAGGCAAATCGGAAATTAGATTCGGTAAATTAGATTCGCGACTCTAATTTTCGTGAAAGTAAATTCGTTCCTAGTGCCTTCTTTTTGAAGAAAAATTTTTCTACTAATGCCTTCTTTTTTGGTATTTTTATTTGAAAATGCCTTCTTTTTTAGTCAAAATTGCCTTCTTTGAGAAAAATCCATTCGGCAGCCCTACTAATGTGAAAAAATTCTTATTTCAAGTCTTACTTGGTGGACTAAACAATTGATTAAATTTCCAAAAGAAGATTATAGGAGAAAAATTGTTCACTTTGAAAATTGTATTGATAATAATTCCATTTTTACCACTATCATTCGACGTATAACTTTTACCTACTATTAATTCATCCGATGTTATATTTTCACAATCGACAATGTCAAAGTTATTCTAAAATTCTTATTAGTTATTATGTATAAAATTACTTTTTGACCATATAGCGTTACAATTTTATCCATGATTTCTTTAGCTTCTTCTTCATTTTTGACTTCCGTAAATAGCGGTTTGTTGAAAGTAAATGCATTTGCCTCATTATTTAGAGGCAATCGACTTAGATCTTCGATATATTTTCGAGTAAAAATAAAATCTTTTTCAGCATTGTGTAAAGAATCATGATGCAATCGGCAATAAATTGATTGAAAAATGGAATTTTTATATGCATCAGGAAGTTTGTCAATGAAATTTTCTATACTGCTACGTAAAATTGAATCTAATCGCTCGAATTCGTCCAAACTTGAATAATCAAATTGTTTATCGGTACTCATATTATTGCGTTATTAATGCAAAAAATTGTGCCAATTTGGTCAACCTTTGAAATATCGGCATTTCAACTTTCCAGAAGTCGACTTTTTGGAAGCGACTTTTCGGAATTCGGCTTTCAAAAATGAGGCAAAAAACTCGAAACGTAAAAATATGTTCGAATTTGTGTTTTCCATGGCCAAAAACATAAATTATAAAAAATCAGACAATTTCGCGCAATATTTCCGAAGTTTGAAAATTGACTTCCAAAAAGTCGAATTCGACCTTTTGGAAGTCAATTTCTCAAAATAGCGAAATATCGCGCCAAATTGGCTGATTTGTTATAATCTGGGGTTTTTGACCATGGAAAACACGAATCCGAACGTGTTTTTACGATTTGAATTGTTTTTGCCCCATTTCTAAATACTAGGGATACATAATGACTTTTTAAAAAAGGTGGCAATTCTTATCCATAAAGGTGGCTTTTAAAGGATTTTCTTTAAAAATGACAA
>JAQGBS010004558.1:0-10180 GCA_034698545.1 Acrobeloides obliquus
ATTTAAAAAATTGATGCAAAAATCGATTTTTCCGCAAAAAATTCAAAAAAGTTTGTGTATTACAACGAAGAGCTTGTGCACAAATTCAAATGCAATTATCTCGAAAACTACATCGATTCAGAACATGCCATAAAAACAAAAAATGCTTCATTTTTTATGATCTTTCCGAATATATCATTTTTTCATATGGCTGTAAATTACTGGACTGGTCCTTTAACAAGTTGAGTAGATTGGCGACACTTTATAAAATTTTTGGCCTGAGGCCCCTCTCAAAACTTCGGAGCTCGTATAACAATGGTGGTGAAAGTTGTATATCTGTATTTGACTTCCTTTTCAAAATAAACGATCCCAATCATACTGATCAAAGTTCTAGACTGTTCTAGTTGTTGTCTCAACCGATCAAAAGTGACGTAATTCTAATTTCCATGATGATAGATTAGCTAGGAAGAAACCCCATAGATCATTTTAAATAGCAAATTGAACCCAAAAACAGGTTAACAGCTTGCTAATAACGCTATAAATTCCTTCACGGACATGACATAAGTCTTAAATAAACATAAACACGTTTTCTATGAATCTTCTTCATTCTAAAAAACGTGTTATCTAAGCTAAAGAATTAGGCCAGGAAGGATTGTTCACTTTTATCCAGATAGTTTTTCCATCCACCAGATATGGGGCTGTTCAGGGAGCTATTTCAATTGTTGACTAGTGACTAGAAAATAAAATAGAGGTCTGACCCCCCCCCCAACATGATAACATAATATCTGGATAGCCTTTATCTAGGTTATTAGAGATGAGTGGTTTTTTTTGAACATCCGATTGATCATTAGGACCAATTTCACTTTCATATATTCATGTTCGTCGCAAATCAAATTATAGATTGAATCAATGGAAAGGTATAGGCAAAGAAGAAAGCAGTGAAAAATTAATGTATTTGTTAATTTGGCGACTTTTGTGTTTGACGAATCCGGTTTGGCCCCATCCATCGTCCGGGGTTACATTTCTGTGTTCCTTATGACCGGCCACTGATAGTTGTGTACAGTGCTGCTGATTCTGATTTCCTTGTGAAGAGACGAATTTTTCACATGTCTTTTTTGAACTATGAATTTTTAGAAGTCTGTGTGTGGAAGAAGAGTAGAATGTTTTCCTACATAAGTGAATTCTGGACTTGAGTCTTTAATTACTGTTTTTACCCAAAAACAAAAAAACGCTCCAAATTTTGTGCTCCATCCCATGTAGGGTGTGTTTCACACACTAGGACCTGTTTCACATACAAACTTTAAAGTTTGATGCACTCTTTAAATTTTAGTAAGCGCTTTTTTCAAAAACCATTTAATGTGTCGCCAAATCTTTCAACTTTTTGTATTCAGAGGTTTTTGATATGAGGAGTAAGACTCTGAAAAACTTTAAGCCTTATATTACGGCGCAACAAAGAAGAAAAGATGCAGGCAAGGGTCAAAATTTACAAAAAAGTTCGCCAATCGTCTCAGTTCGGCGAGCGCTTCAAAACGAGTACCATATCATAGGGTTTTGGGCATAGGTCACCAGTAAGGGGAGTACACCGGTCCCTTAGGATGGATGGATGACTATAAAGGCGGAAGGTCCGAGGATGAGTGGTGAGGGGGTACTGTACCCCCCCCCCTGGTAACTTATGGTTTTGGGGGTTTGACCCATGGTAGGTTGGCTAACGTGCTCGGCCTTTACTTATAGGTTGCGGGTTCGATCCCACGCCCAAAAGTCATTGTTTTATTTGTTTGTCAAAATTCGTGAAAATTTTTGCATATACACTTTTTTATGCGTAGAACGAATTTTTCTCCGCATCAAAACCCTATATATTTTTAAGTTTTGACCCTTGCATGCCCCTTTTCGGCATTTTGGCGCGCTGGTTGATCTCACATCATGCTCACTTGGGTTCACATTTACCACTAGCTCCAACCGACCATATAAGAGGCCATCCAGATATTACGTAATAATGTGGGGGGGGGGGGGTCGACCCTTCTCATAAAAATTGATTACGTTAGTGCATTTTCGATTATTACGTTGGTGGTGGGAGCGGTAAACCACCATAAATTTGATTACGTAATATCTGGATGACCCCTAGGGGTTTTTCTATGCGAGGAATAGATTGTACACATTTCCAAACATAAAAATGGTTTCTTGACCCTGATTCAGGGAGGGCGTGGGTCACAGTTTTTTGGCAGTATCACTTTTCGTACAATTGTTTTCGTACGGTACTTTTCGTACAAATACAAGGGGAGGCGGCAAAAGTCCTCACGTAAGGGGCGATATATCCTCGCATAAATTGCTCCTTAGGAGAGGACTTTTTGCCCCCTTGACGAGTAATTTTGCCCCCTCCCTTTTGTATTTGTACGACAAGTACCTGTACGAAAAGTCCGTACGAAAAATAATTGTACGAAAAGTCCGTACGAAAAATAATTGTACGAAAAGTACCGTACGAAAACAATTGTACGAAAAGTGATACTGCCAGTTTTTTAGGATCGCCGTGGTGACCGTACCGCCTAAAAAGGATGACGACCACCGCAAAAAGGGGTGACCACCGCGCAAATTTCAAAATTTTGGCGACCCTAAAAAAGTGTGGCGTGGGTGTATTGAAGCAAAAATCGCATTATTCAGGGGAGGTAAGTGTTTTCATGCTTTGAAAATGCGCTCAATCGATTCCTCGCATAAAACTACCTCAGAAAATGATTGTTAGAAAAAATTCAAAATTCATTCCCTGAAGGTAAATCAGATAAGAATTGATGCATTAAAAAACCCTTCACTTGTGAGGATTTTTTTCTTGGACAAAAACATAAGGAGGATTATTAGAAAAAAGTGTCATTTTTTCAGCGACGAGAGGCAATTGCTCCCTGCCATTACAAATTTATTTCTGACATCTTTTCCACTGTGTAAAAAATTTAAACCATAAACGGCGAAGATGAAAAATCTTGTTCGCCCAGTGTACTTTTAGATCTTAAGATCGCGGGCAGTAACAATTAACAGCTTGTGATTTGTTTTTGTTAAAAATGAATTTCGGTTCGACCATTTTCCATCAAGATTAAACCTTTTTTGTTTTTTTTTCATCAAACAGTTCCGAATCAAATTTGTTCTAATATATTTAGCGAATGGGTCTAAAAAAGTTCGGTAAAGACTGATTTGGAGTCAAGTTTTTTGGCAATAAAAAAGAGACTCTTGAAAAGAAGTTCTATTTAAAACTCGATTTTCTTCAATATTTACGCAGTTTGAATACGCAATATGGAAGTTTATACATCTTTCGAAATTTTTTTTATTTCATATAGACTTTGTATGGATTTGCCCAGCGGGGGTTGCCGATGAGTCGATAATCCGACGATTGGCAAAAAATTTTAGCATTCATTGGGCCTTGAACCGGTCGAGGATAGCGTAACCGGTCCTTTTGATGGTTATTTTTTTACTAAAAAATCGGAAGACGTTGATGATATTTTTCACTTTTTTTATTTTGCACAAATTTTCAATGATCCACCCGAGTACTATGAATAACCTTGAAATTTTTACGGGAAATTTATTTTAAGGAAATTGTTGGTACTTGTGAACATTATGTGTCATTGGAAGTGAATTTTTTTCAGAAAAACTTTTTAACTTTTTTCTTTGGAAATAACCTGTACTTATGCACTTTCCCCTTGGGGGGGGGGGGGGGGGGTTTGTGGCATTCTGCATAAATTTATGCAGAATCCTCCCCCCAGCCTGGAGGAATTCTGTTTGCTTTCAGCCTGGGGGATAGTGCATAAGTGCCCAACTAACCTCTCTAGGGGGTAACTTTATGCGTGGAATCGATTGCGCACATTTCCGAAGCCTGAAAATGCTACCCTGGCCCCGATTCAGGATAGCGTATTGAAGCGAGAATGGAAAAGTTCGAATTTTGTCAACAAACAACAGCCCTTTCCTGATGAACAATAGCATTTTCAGGCTTCGGGAATGTGCGCAATCGATTCCCGTCATAAAGTTACCCCTAGAAAGTTACCCCCACAGGAAAAAGTAAAAATTTTTTTGAAAAAAATTCACGTTTGTTGCGACACCTAATGTTTAGTGTCCACGCTATCCAGCGCTAGCTGTCGGAAATTTCCGACGTCGGAAATATTTTCGACGACACTTAATGTTCACAAATATCAAGTTGTTTTTAGTTCAGTCAAAATGCAGCAGATTTCTATTTTATTTTTATCTATATTTTCTACAGTTTTGGGTGATATGATTGATAAAGTGAGTAAAAATCGGTGGTGTAGCCAAATGAGGAGAGGGCACTTCCCCCCCCCCTATAATCAGAGAATCGGAATGTGTGTATTGAAGCGAAAGTTTTAGATTTTCTGGAGGTAAATCTATGCAGGGAATCGACTGCGCGCATTCCCGAAGCTTGAAAACGCTTCCCTGATCCTGAATCAAAGAAAAATTCATGTATTATAGCAAAAATTGGTCATCGCTTCAATACACATTGAATCAGGGAAGTGTTTTCAAGCTTCGAGAATGCGCGCAATCGATTTCCCCATAAAATCGAAAATTTTACCCCAAAAAAATCATTTTCAGACAGAAAATCTAAAAATTTTCGATTTTTGCTTTAATACATACACTCCGATTCCCTGATTCAGGATTAGGGAAACGTTGAAAAAGCGCGTAATCGATTTCCTGCGAAAATTAGCCCTAATAGGGTCGAAAAAACATGAAAAAATCTTTTAGATCATCGTTAGGTTTTTTTGTAACAAGGTCGAACTTTGTCTAAATTAAGCCTTTGTGGTGCAGCGGTGAAGCCGTCGGCCGTTCACCACAATGGAGCGATGTTCGACTTCCAGCTATGGCAAAAAGTTTTTGCGGAAACTTTTAAACCAAAAATTTTCGGATTCGAAACATATGCCATAATTGTTTTCAGGCCGAGTACTTTCAAATCCACTAGGCCTCTTGTCAAGATCCGCATTTCCTATGTTGAGCATTCCATGTCAGGGGTATCTTTATGCGAGAAATCGATTGCGCACATCGAAAAACCTTGAAAACGTCTCCCAGATCATGAAATATCCAATTTTTGTATTTTTATGTAGGAATTCCTACTGAAAATCTTATATTTCATGATCTAGGAGGCGTTTTCGAGGTTTTTCGATGTGCGCAATCGAGTTTTTCCATAAAAATACCCCTAATGAGTCGTTTTGGCGAAAAATTTTTTTGAAAAATGACTAGATGGAGGTTTTTTTAGAACACCCTGTACATTTTTTACAAAAAACGAGCTACAGTAGCGCTCTCCCTCCATATGTGCTACTGATAAAAATTTTCATGAAATTTGCAAAATTTGTAATTTTATCCTTGAGGGGATCAATACCATTTCCTCAAGCTGTAATATGCGATACTTGCCACTGCACTATGTGGACCAATATTTTTCCTCTCGTTTAAACGAGACTAATATTTTTAGAGTCTCACAGATGTTGGCTTGAAAGACATCCTATCGCTCACCATTCCAGGCCAGACAATTCGTGAATGCTCCTGCCGAGAAGACCATGAATGTGTGAATGAGATTAAAGAGGAAGTTTTCACTTGTGCTGATAAATGTTGGTACAAATTTAGAGAAGTAAAAATAAATTAGTTTATTCATTGTTTCAACAAAAAAATTTTTTAGATTACCAATAATCCATTAGCTTTAAAAGCATGCATTGACGCAAAAGAAAACATATTCAATGATTTTGTTACTTGTGTTCAAGGACACCTGGACTCGTAGGTTTTATATTGTTACGAAAATTGGAGAGGGGGAGCTACTACACAAGAGGAGGCCATGAAAAAATTTTGAAAATTTTTTCTGGAAATGAGCCCTCTAGGGGTAAAAACGTGAGGAGAATTCAAGTTTGACATTTTCGAAGCGAAAAATGCTCTCTGGTTCAGGGAAGGCCTGTGTATTGAAGCGAAAAGTTGCAAAAATCGCAGAAGATAAGCCAAATAGGATCGTATTTTTCTCGAAAAGCATCACAAATACGAAGTAGTGGAAGTCGATAAAAATAAGTGATGAGTCTAAAGATATCTTGGAAGAAATTCTTTTTTCCACCCCGAGCCTATGGCCGAGTGGATAAAGTGACGGATTTGTAGTTTATAGGCTCGGGTTCGAAACCCTAAAGTGTGTGAAAATTTTTGCACATCTCTATCTTGCTACTATTTTTTATTCCTAACCTATAATTTTAAGCTGTGTGAACGATATGAACGGCCCACAAATCCCCAAGCATGATCTTTTGAAGATGTTAGCTTATGGCGAGCAGAAAATCGTCGCTTCACGTGAAGGCTTGTTGAAAAATGCTGTGATGCGACCCATCAAACACATCTTGGAAACCACTCTTGAATTCGGAGCTTGTGTCAAGGACTGTTTCATGACTCAGAACCGCGACGGTTTCTGCTTTGATCGTATCGGGTAGGTTTCAATCACAATTCATAGTGAATCAGACACGAATTTGTGGAACCTTCGAAATTAAAGTCATCAATTTTTTAAGAACACAAAAAGGAGAAGAAATTTTTCAAATTACACAAAAACCGAGACTACAAATAGTTTAGGTCAGAAGTGATCAGTAAAAGATAGAACTGTCTAGCACAGAAAAGAACGCCCAAAAATAGAGTTTGTACTTTTTGAGTTGGTACATTTTTGCGCAAAAACTGGGCACTATAACTTTCGCCACGTTTCATGTAGTCACGACAACTTTCGCCACATTAACTTTCGTCAAATAACTTTCACCACGTTTCATGTTCGTCATGACAACTTTAGTCACGTTAACTTTCGTCAAATAACTTTCGCCACGTTCGTGTCAATATACATATTTATTGCAAATCAGGCAACTCAATTAGTCTGAAATTAAATGTTTATTGGCACGAAACTGGCGAAAGTTATCGTGACAAAAGTTACGTGGCGAAAGTTATAGTGCCAAAAACTGTTACGAATTCGTACTTTTACGAGTTTGTACTTTGTTGCGCAATAAAAGAGTTCGTACAAAAACCAAAAATTTCCAGCACAATGTATAATTTTGCGCTTCTTGCAACCTTGATCACAAAAATTTTCTTTGCCGATCAAACACCAATGTTTATTTTTATTTACTCTAATCGTATTGATAAATATTTTCTCAAATAAACAGCCGAAAATTTCCAAGAAACTTGATAAAGGTCATAGACTCCAAAGAGAGAGAAAGAGACACCCAAAATTTAATAATAACCCTCTTTTTTGAAAATTGAAATTTTAGACAGTTTCTGTATTGTTAAGAGTTTCTAAAAAAACCGGTTAGGCTACCAAAATTACAGTTTACTTTGGAATTCATACACTTTACACTACAGGTGAAGAACTCCTTTTTTCGAATTAGAGAGGGTATTACAGCAACAAAGGAACGCCAAAACATTTTCTTAGTACAGGGTGGGGCAAAAAAAGTGGATTTTTGTAATTTTTGGGGACCGAAAATTTACTTTTTTTAAGGATAATTTTATGTGGGAAATCGATTATGCGCATTTCTGAATCCTGAAAATGCTTTCTTGGGCCTAATTCAGGAGAAAAAATTGGGTTTTTGGAATTTTGAAAAACGATGAATTTCGCTTCAAAAACCTAATTTTTCCCTGAATTAGGGTCAGGAAAGCATTTTTAGGGTTCGGGAATGCGCGCAATCGATTCCCCGCATAAAATTACGGAGTCATTTTTAGATTAATACATTTTCGGTCTCAAAAAATCCACTTTTTTGGTCTACCCTGTATAAGTTGGTTTTTCATATGATTTAACTTAAGATTCTAGTGCACTTGAAAAAGATCGGGATCTGTTTAAAATGAACATTTTTTTCAACAATTTTCAAAATCAGAAAAAAATACTGGGAGACCCTTAGGAAAAATTTCAAAATTTTCAGGAACGCGGTCGCCCTCCCCCCCCCCTTGGCTATGCCACTGGCTTAGCTTACTTTCCAACTTCTAACTAAAATTTATATTTTCGTATAAAAAACGCACTCCTCTCTTTTAACAATGTACAATAAACAAGCATGATCTTAGATGCCAGCCCTTAATCACAGAAGATCATGCCATGAGAACCTTGAAGCATTGTATAAAACAACTTGATTGGAAACGAGAGGCTAGCTCCTTGTGCGACTGCTCGGTTAACGCCGGAGTATCGTAAGTGCAAAAAATTTTAATTTTTGATAATCAAAAATTTATTTACAGCACCTTGGAACGATATTGCCCCATGCTCAGATTGATGAGCCAACGTGGAGGAAGACGCCAAGGCTAATCATGGAAAATGCAATTTATACAGCTTTATTGCCTTTTATTTCTATTTTTTTATTTTCTTATAAAATTTTATACCAATAATTCGATAATTTTTTACAACTTTTTCATTAGTAACTGCAGAGATAGCATTGAGGAGTTGTGCATGCTTGGTTCGTCCAAGTTCCGTCTTTGTTTAGTACAACGCAATTTGCATTAGCGTCGTTAGTTGGGTAGGCTATAATTTTTATTTTTAGTACATATGCCCAACGATAGTAAAGAAAAATAGTCTAGATCCACGAATAAGCATACGAAAGTTTCACAAGCAATGCAAAAGTTTTTGATTCACTCGAACCCGCGCTTTTAATCTGCAATTCTAGTCACGACAGTTTTTTGGCGAAAATTAGAGGAAATCAAATTTTAAAAACGAGTAATGCCATTCGACTCGGCTCAACTAGAAGAGTAAAACGAGGTATATTGTGATAGGTTGTTTATGGCGTGTGCACAAAGTGATCCGGAAAAATCAAATTATGAACAAGGAGAATACGTTTTCTGGCCAGACAAAGCAAGTTCTTATTATGCCAACAAAGTCATCAACCATCCCCGTCAAGAACAGATTGAGTTTGTCGAAAAAGAAGATAAGCCGTCGAACCTTCCTGTGACAAGATCGATCGAAGATTTCTGGAGTATCTTGAAGGAGGATATTTATGCGAAGGGATGGAAGGCAGAAAACACAAACCAGTTGATCAATCGCATTAAGTACTGTTTGAAGAAGATGGATCCTGACCTTGTCCAGAAGCTTTCTGAGGACACAAAGAAAAAAATCGATTTTATTCGCAGAGATGGTGTTATCGAAAAGCGTTAAAGCATAAATTAGTTACATCATATAGAGATATATCTTATTCATTTTATAAAAGTTTTTGTCTCAATTAGTTTAATAAAAAATTTCCAATTTTATTCCAGTGCGGATTTTTAGTCCTCACCTGTTATACCTCGTTTTACTCGTTAAGCGAGTAGAATGGCATTACTCGTTTTTATTATTTCGAATTTTCAACAAAAACTGTAGTGTCCTAGCCATTCGTCACCAAGACCAGCTTTTTGCATTGAAATTAGTCATCAAATAGCAAAAAAGGCATTACCATTTTTCCAATTTGCATATGCTTTACCATAAGCAATTGTTTCCAAAGGCCAGTTCCAGCCTTTCTTATTTTTCTGCAAACCAATATAAAACTTGTCACAATTTGAAAAATTTGTTGCCAAGTAGCCTAAAATGTTTATTTGCTTAAATTTTAATATAAAAAATATCTCTTACTTAAAACATCGCTGTTCTGAGCACCACTTTCAATGGTTGCCAATGTCGTCCAGGTATTTTTGCAAGCTGCTTGAGCATCAGCATAGCTTAACTGTGTAGAATAGGATTGTAACAAGTAAGATTTCTAACATTTCCGGCAGTGGATTTGTATCCCTTTGGACAGCCTAAAAGGTGCTAATTTTTATGGCTCAGTTTTGTGGTAGAGCAAACAACCCATCTTTCTCAAGTGGAAAAAAATTGGGCAAGGAATGAGCAGCTTGGGTCACGATGCGGGAAAATGCCAAAACAAGGTGCAGCAAAGGGTCAAAATTTAAAAAAAGTTCGCCAATCGTCTCAGTCTTCCGAGCGCTTCAAAACGAGCATTATATAATAGAGTTTTGACCTATGGTCAATTGGTTAATGTGCTCGGCCTTCACTCTTAGGGTGAGGGTTCGATTCCGTGCGAGAAAAAATTAAAATTTTCCGGATACGGGGAAGGACATGTCCCCTTGTCATCCCTTGCCTACGGCATTGATTGTGACACTTGTCTGCACATTTACCCGCACGTGGGGTACCCCCCATATACAACACTGATTTTTTAAGCTTTACCGTTAAACCTCTTAATAGTTTGCGCTTCTTCAACCAAATATGGCGTGTGGTCATTTCGGAAAA
>JAQGBS010004559.1:0-10180 GCA_034698545.1 Acrobeloides obliquus
CCGTAATTCACAACAAAGCTTAAAAATAATATGGCGTTAATAATTTTCCGGAAAAAATTATCTGGAAAGTCATCCCCCAAAACCGCTGGTGGGTGTAATACAACACCGGTATAAAAACCATATGTGGGCAAGGGTAGGATCAGCGACAAAAATACGAATTGGGTCCATTACCCATTTCACATTTTTGGTTTGTGGGTCTATAAAAAATCGAGTTTTTGCGAGTTTGGTATATAAACAATTTCTACAAAGTTCAAAAAAATGTATAACTTTTTTGAGCTTTGAAGAAATTGTTTTTTGGCCCAGAAGATTGAGGGTTCGATCCCCGGCGGGAGCTTAATTTTTTGCCTTTGTTAAATTTTGCCAATTTTTTTGAACCTTATTCTTAGGCTATTCTAAGGGGTGAGAGACTTTTGCGCACTGACATTTGCGCACCGAACTTTTGCGCCCCGAACTTTATAAAATTTCTGCCTACAAACAAGTTCACACTGTTGTAAGAAAACCGGTGTAAAAGCTAGCTCATGCTTTATTGTGCAAATGCGCAAATGTCGATGCACAAATGTCGTGCACAAATGTCGGTGCGCAAATTTCCGGTGCGCAAATGTCCGGTACACAAATGTCTGGTGCGCAAATGTCCAGTGCGCAAATGTCGGTGCGCAAAAGTCGGCGCGCAAATGTCCGGTGCGCAAAAGTCTCTCACCCATTCTAAGCATTTCTGTGCAAAAATTTTTTAAAAATACCGTCACACCGGGTTGCCGGCAAAAATGGGTTAATTGTTTTTCGTGAATGCGGCGAAATGGGGGATCATGTCCCCCTTGTCCACGTATGATAAAAACCAAACTGTGCGCATCCCCGAGGGGCTGCGTGAAATTCCCCTTCTACACATCTAACAAGGAGTCATTTTGTCTGGAGTCATCAAAAATTGAGCGAAATGTATTTCTTTGTGTATTCATCTGGTTACCAATGCTTAATTGGCTGGTGTTAAGAAAGTCGTTTTCAATAGCAGTTGCACCATAGCTGGTAGTGGCAATTAAGCTTTTCTTCGCGGCTAACTGTTCATGTTCAGGTGGTAATGGAATTTGGATGTGTCTGGTATTGCGAATGTTTCGGCAATAGAGCATGTAGCAGCGGAATAAGGCTATAGAAATTACCTAAAAGTTTAGTTTTTTATGCTAAAACAAATAGGGGTGATTTTCAGTGACAAAAAATGACGAAAAATTTTCGAGACCGCATCCCACATTCCTGGGGGTCTGACTACACAACGGTTTTAGTACAGGTTAGCGAAAAGCTTTGACATTTTGGAACTCAAAAATTTATTTTTCTAAAAATGACTCTCTAGGGGTAATTTTATTCGGGGAATCGATTGCGCGCATTTTCAAACCCGGAAAATGTTTTCCTGACCCTGAGTCAGGGAAAAAATTTGATTTTTAAAGCGAAAATGGTCATTTTTCTTGTTTTTATTTGGAAATCACTTTCTAGAGGTAATTTATGCGAAAAATCGATTGTGAAATGAGAAATATCATTTTTATGCATTAGGGAATCGTTTTATGCGTTGAAAACGTGTGCAATCGCTTTATCGCATAAAATTACCCCTAGAAAGTGATTTGCAGAAAAACGAGGAAAATGGTCATTTTTGCTTCAAAAATCCAATTTTTTCTTGAATTAGGAAAGCATTTACATGATTCAAAAATGCGCTCAATCGATTGCCCGCATAATTGATGAGAAGTCATTATATAGCGTTTTCGATTGCACGCATTCCTGAATCGATTGCGCGCATTCCAGAATCTTGAAAATACTTCTCTGACCCTTATTCAAGAAAAATTCTTTTTCACATAAAAAAACTAAAAATTGTGATTTTCGCCTCAATACATTGACCCTGAATCAGAATCAGAGAATCATTTTCAAACTTCGGGAATGTGCGCAATCGATTCCCCGCTTCAAATTACCCCTAATAGAGTCATTTTTAGAAATAAATTTTTGGGTCCAAAATTCATGAAAAATGGTAAAATGGAACTTTTTGCGCCACCCTGTATTTCATGCTCGGTAGGGTGAGGAATGTTAGGAATTTGTTTAATTTCTATTTTTTTCTCTCAACCTTACCATTAAAGCTGAAATGACCAAAATAACAATACTAGCCGCTATAAGCTGATGAATAGAATGACTGTTAAAGCCGAAATCGAGATTTTCAAATGTCTCCACAATTAACTCATTTCCATAAACACTTTGAGAAAGATTTAAACCAACAAGCACATCAGAATAAAATCTCAATTTTCTGCGTTTCATTTCTATATCCTATAAAAAAATTGATTTTGGAGAAATAATAAATAATCCTGGTGGAAAACATAATGTGGCGTAATAGATCAATAAAAGTTTGAAAGAACATATTCGGAAACAGACGATTTATCAAAAATCATTAATCGATTATCAAAAAGAAATCGAGACTAAAAAAGAAATTTTGATCAAGTTTATAGTTTAAAAAGAGTCATGTCATATCATGTGGTTGAAAAATCAAACCAGAAACGAAGCAAAAATATTTTTAAGAAAATTCGCAAAATCGTAATAAAAAATATAAACAGATTTAAAAAAGAGTAAAGGGGACCACACATGCACAAGCTCCCGTTTACGAAAGACATGTAGTAGTATCCGGCAAAAAATTGAAAAATATGTAGTATTGGGCAAAAAAGTTTAAAATTATGTAGTATTTGACTGCCGCGCCAGCGGCCAATGCTACGAATTTTGCGTTATGTTGACCAAAAAAAGTCGCCAAATCGAAAAAATATGTAGTATTGAAAACTTTGACGTAAGACCTTGTGCATGTGTGAAGGGGACCGAGCGCTCGCTGTTTCTTTGAGCGACATTCTTCGAGAGTTTACTCTAGAGTAAAATAATAAAGGGGCAAAAAAGTGAAAAATATCATGTAGTAAAAATTGTACAATTTGACGACGACTACTACTACCCTTCTTCTACTACTACTTCTTCTTCTACTACTACTTCTACTACTTTTACTTCTACTACCACTTCTACTACTACTACTTCTACTACTACTTCTTCTACTACTAATTCTACTACTAATTCTTCTACTACTTTTACTTCTACTACCACTTCTACTACAACTAATACTACTTCTACTTCTTCTACTACTACTTCTACTTGTAAAATTTGACTTCTTCTTTATCTTGATCTCTTTGATTTGCTTCATTTACTACATCAATAAAGTCTTGTACAACTTAATAGACACGAACAGACAGACACACAATAGATTTTACTCTAGAGTAAAATAATAAAGGGGGGGGGGGAGAAAAAGTGAAAAAATATTTTCCCGATTTTGATGATTTTGGCGCTAATCGTCTTCTCTCATCGTCCCCTACAACTTTGTTTTAGCACTAGAGGTTTTAAATCAAGCGTTCTCGAGATCGCCTGGACAAACAGACTTTACACGTTTAATGTAATAGGATTAAAGTTTTGAAAATAGAAAAAATAATAATCGTTCTTGTTTCAAATTTTGAATTAAAACTAATATGGTGGGATGGCCGAGTGGTCTAAGGCGCTCGGCTCAAGCGATTGCTTAGCACATTGTGTCTCCGAGTCTGGGTTTCCAGGCGTGGGTTCGAATCCCACTTCCACCATATAATTTTTTGCTTTTTTTTGCAAAATATCAAAAAATTTAAAAATTTGGCTAAAATGCATAAAAATTTAATATTTTAAATCATTAATAAAATAAAGATGATTCAAGCCCATAAAAGAATTAAATGATCAATCAATGAAGTATTCATCTTGACAAACATGTGACAAGTGAAAAAAAAAGTTAAACGATCCTGTTTCTAAACTTATTTGAAATGCCGGAAATTCAATTATCAATCACTGATCTATATGGTTCTATGGGTTTCCAATTTTTTTCTTCAAAAAATGCAATATTTCAACAAAAAATTGCAATTTTTCCCGATTAATTTTAGCTTCAAATAACAACTTTTATTTATTAAAAACATTATTAATAGTACGGAATGTTGATATATTTGGATAGGTATCAATAAAAATAAACAATACATCAAAAAATTTTACATATACCCACAAAAATTTAACAAAAAATAATAATAACAAAAATTGATCGGAGCTATTGTGGATCAAGGGAGGTCACCCCAGGGTCAAAAATAGAATAAAATTTTCTAAAATTTTTAAAAAATGGCATATTTAGGGGTAATTTTATGCGAAAAATCGATTGCGCGCTTTTCTGAAGCGTGAAAACCTTTGCTTGACCAATAAAAATTGAAAAATACGTATTTTTATTCATATATACGTATACTATAGTATTTTCGATTTTTGACTCTGGGGTGACCCCCTCCCTTCTGATCCACAATGGCTTCGATTGATCTAGTGATGATCCAAGTTACAAAAAGTAACAATTTTGTCACCAATCATATATATGCAAATTTTAGGCGCTATATAATTTGTATATAGTGACAATGGCGACAAATTTATCTTTATTCTTACCATAAACAAATTATATCGTGCTTAAAATTTGCATATCTAATGGTTTATGATTGACGACAAAATTGCTACTTTTGTACTTTAGCATACTAGATCATGCATAGGGACGTACACCATTTCTAGAAATCGATAAATTCATAATTGTGCAAATACTTTCACGCGACAAGGATGTACGATTATGAGCTTTTAGGCGTACGTAGGGCTGAACGTTTTGCGGGGTTTTTGAAATCTCGCAGCTGAGGTCTCGTTATCGCAATATAAAAAGTTGCAGGATTTCATCAAACCCCGCAGGTTTTTATTATCAAAACGTGCGGGGTTTGATGAAACCCCGCAACTTTTTATATCGCAATAACGAGATCTCAGCTGCGGGATTTCAAAAACCCCGCAAAACGCTCAGCCCTAGTCCCTAATTATGCATGATTATCCACTATACACTGGGCAACAAATCCTATACGTAGAATCGGGGGCTATGAAACAATCGGAGTCGGGAGGGCACCGGTTGGGTTGCCAAACTTCTAATTCACTTCCACATGCGACTACAAGATCATTTTCATCTCGGATAGCAACTTCCTTTGTGCAAAATGTTAGGTCTAAAATTTTGTGTGCCTTGAAATATTTTGCTGAACTTACATCTTTCTTTAGACAGTGGCCTTTTAGGCTTTAGTGTATGATAAAATTTTCTGACATCATAGGCTTCGGTGCTAGTAGATTTTGGATGTGGTTCATCCCGGAATCTTCTAGCGTCCCATTGTGTAAACACTGAGTCACGGGCTATTGCGGGATGTTCGAGATCCCCATTTGTTGTGGCCTAAAATTTTAGCATACAAAATGAAATTCGAAAGATTCGGCCTCAATGTATTTAGACTCTGTAGGTAAGGCTTTAATAGGGTCTCAAGCTCCAAGGTTCTTGGGACAAAGAGAGTCGAGATTTGGCCCTGATTTAGCTTGGAGCGGGACCTCCTACTTCCATTAATTCGGGTCTAAGTGGTCCAGTGCGCTGCCAAGGGGTTCGGGATCACCCGGTTCGGTTCCCCCTTGCGCCCAAAAGATTTTTCTCTTCAGTATTTAACAGGAAAATCCAAGAGGAACACTTCAATTTCAAGAGGAAACTTAGTTAGTGATCCGCACTCTGAAGGATCACAACAGTAACATAATTCATGCACTTTTTCCGAGTCTATGACGGTCAAGCAATGCTTATTGTGTGGGCAGACCCAGTCCATACTCATAGCAAGGGTTTTCTGTGATAAGGGGACACACAAATTCCATGTCTCTAATACCTCTGTGCTGATAGTTTCTGTTATTTCTTCCGTTATAGGAGGGCTAGTTGTTTCTATTGTAGTTTCTATCCTATTTTGCATGGTTGTAACTTCTTCTTTCGGCCAAACATGTTTAATTGGACGACGTTTCTTAGACAAAATCAGCTCTCTAGACTTTTCCGCACTACTCTTTGTTACATGCTTCTCAATATCTACAAATATCGTCGCAATTTTTAGAATCCTTTATCATCTAACCTTTCTCTTGTTGTGAACCACTATCTTGCTCATTTTCATCTTTTTTGGTTGAAATCGAATCCATCTTATCAAAGACAACCAATTGTTCTCCAATGGCACCTATGTAAATCAGTCGCAAAATCATTTAAAAATTTACTCAAAAATTTTGCCCTACTGATTTACATACCTGTTTGTAATGGTTCACCTTCATGAGGTTGGTAAGTTTGGACACCATCCTTTTGATTCTTTAAATTCGGCATGTCAACTTCATATTCTTGATTTTGATTGTTTGGATAGTCGTCAAAAGTGGGGAAGACCATATTCATGTCGAATTTTTCGACTAGATTCGGTTTTTCGGTGGTCGGTGTTTTTGAAATGGAGTCGAATTTTGTTTCAGAGGGATCGATTTTGGCGATAGGATCAGCTATTTGTTTATGCCCTAAATTTATGTGAAAAAGGTTTGTATTGCGCTGGCTTACTTGGAATAGGAGATCTTCGGATTTCTTTTGATACGTCAAACGGACTCTTTGGTTTGTTTTCAGTAATTTCTATTTCTTTAGGGCTTTCATCGAGTGAAAATGCTCCAAGAACTTCTGGGTCGATTGCACTCGGTCCGGTTCTACGGCTATTAGCAGAGCTCTAAAAACGTGTTGAGTACTTTCAACAAAAAAATAATTTTCTGAGCATTTTCAAACATGAAAAATGATCCCTCCAAGATTTTCTAGGCGGAAAATCGATTGTGTTCATTCTATGTCGCGAAAATGCTTCCCTGATTCAGGGAAAGATGATGGGTGTATTGAAACGAAAATGAACTAAAATTTGAATTTTCGCATGAAAACTACTGTCTAGACTGGGAATCAATTCGATTTGGAACCAAATATAATTTTTTTACTATGCAAATGCTTGAAAATTCCTATGCAAGAAAGCTTTCTACCCTGATTCAGGGAACACTAATGTTTTAGACTTTTAGGGGTATTCCCTCGTAGAGGTAGTTTCACCGTTTTTACTTTCTACTCTTACCCCTTGATAATGTTCTTGCACAATATCAAAAGGAGATTCCTCTGTTTCTTCATCCATATATGGCTCATTCAAAATCTTTCCCCTTGAATTTGACAAAGGATATTTTGGATTAGGCGTCGGTTTAGTCCTTCGTTGTTTTAGAGACGCTTCTATGGCAGCAGCCTCGGCTTCTGCCGTTCTTTGAGTTGAACTGATTGGATAGAGATCACGGGAATTTGGATTCTGCGCATGCTGTTGGACCTGTTGATGGTTTTGGATTTGAGAATGACTTGGACTTTGTTGAACTTGAGCGACTCCTTGTGCAACATTAAATTGAGGATTTTGCCAAATTTGTTGTTGCTGCTGTTGGAAAGAAGGTACTTGTTGGAAATTTTGTTGTTGTGGTTGTTGTTGAAAACGTTGAAGCATCCAACTTTGGTGCTGGTTCAAATTAGGATTTACAAACTGTTGATTTTGACTCAAAAATTGTTGTTGACCTTGCCATAGTTGTTGTTGAGCTGCTTCTTGAAATATAGGCTGTTGTTGTTGTGCAGGTGCCTGAGGCCAGAATTGAGGTTGTTGAGCTTGATTTTGTGGCACCCATGATTGAACTCCATTTACTTGCGACATTACATATTGCTGTTGTGATGGAAAATTTGAGCTAATTTGAGATCTTTCCGGACTTGATTGTATTTGTTGTGATGCCGGGATCGCTTGATTTGATACAGAATTCATTCTTTGTTGACCCTGTAAATTCGATTGTATAGGCTGTAATGGTGTTGGAGTTGTGCTTGGTGAAACAATATGTGCTCGTGTGGGACGAGTTGGTGGTAATCTAGTTGTGGGCGTGGATGTGACACGAAGAGGTTTTTTGTGGTGTTCTTTTGGTGGTCTACGTGGGAGTTCAACAGTGCCAAAAAAATTGTTATTGGTTCTTGGTGGAGGTGATGGGAAGGCGTCGAATGGTGCTAGACTTACAAACTCATCGATAGCCTTGATCTAAATATTATAAGAAAATAGATTTTTTACACTTTTGTGTTACGCTTTTACCCTTCTGGGAGTATGCCTTAGGCCAATATAGACGAGGCTTTGACTGGGGATCCCCGGTTTTCCAGCCCTGGCCTTTAAAAAATTTTCATTTTTTTAGATTTTTGAGCTCTCCCTTTTTGTACAACTGCACTGGAAGAAACTGAAATTTGCATATTTTTACCCTTTGAGGCGATTTCCTAATTTCTACACCATTATGTTTCCAATCTTCCAAATTCAGTTCTTCTTCAATAGGCTTGAATGTTACAATGTTCGATTCATCCCAGTGCTGTCCTTGCTCTTGGGCATCGATCTCCTCTGTTGTTGACCATGTTTGTGTGGTGCTCATAGTTGCATACAAGGGGTCCTGGGGTGTTGCACTTATTGGATTCGATGTATTAAAATCTGTTGTCAACGGCTCTTCTATCTCTTTATACTCTTTATCTTCATACTCTGAATATTCTTCTTTATTTTTGCGCGCTTGATCATCATTAAGCGGAATTTCTGAATTGGGCTCATTGTTAAGTGGAACTTCTTGTTGGTGCTCATCATTAGGTGAAATTTCTGGTTGAGGCTCATCATTTTCATAATCGGATTCCAGGCTAGGTAGTGAACTACTTGTCGTTTCTTGATCATAAAGCAACGATTTTGGTTCTTCTGTGTTCGATTCCCCTTCATTATCCAAAAATTTATCCTCGACGAATCCAGTCACAAGATGTGGTCTACGCCTACCACTTGTTGTCCCAGATGTTGGAACAGTTGATGTCTCTGGCAAAGTTCTAGGGACCTCTGTAGCAGTTTGTGTGATCACCTCCGACATTTGACGAAACCAATCCTCAGGTGAGATGGTAGTAGTTTGTGTAGACGTTATCGTTGTTGGTATCGTAGAAGATATAAACAAGTATAATCGTTTTGACTTATCTTTAGTACTAGGCTTGACTTTATGTTCTTTCGAAGAAGAGTGTACATAGCTTAATGTAGGATTGTGCGAGTGATGACCATGTTTGCTAGATTGAGGAGGTTCTGTAGGCACGGTTAGTCCTGTCATCAAATCTTCCATTGATTTAAACATTGATGATGTTGTATCAGATTGAATTGACGTTGTCAGAGATTCAAGAGTTGTTGCCGGAGATAGACTTGTAGAAGTTTCCAACTTGGTACTTGTGAAAGGAACTGTACCGATTGATGAGGTTTGGCTATTTGAAAATCGGAATTTTGGCACAGAAACTTGTTCAATCGGCTTGAAATCTATAAAAAGGTTCTTGAAAATTTTTCTTGATTTTAGATCCTACCTATTGAAGGGGTATTTACAGTCGAAGTTTGTTGAATCTCTTGACTTTTTTCGCCACTTTTGGTCAACGAACCCATAAGTTCAGGACTAATCTCTTCAAATTCTCTAAAAATTTAAATGTTCAGTCAGGAATTTTTACTAGGTTTCATCAAAATTTACAGTTTTTACTAGTGGCATAGCCAAGGAGGGGAAGGGACCTCTATTCCTGAAAAAATGAAGAAAATTTTCGCACTGTTACAAAAATTTTTTGAGAAGGGTGGGATTCGAACCCACGCCCAATAATGGACTGCGGCCTAAACGCAGCGCCTTAGACCACTCGGCCACCTTCCCAGCGTTGAATAAGTCTTAATTTTAGAACTTCATTTTCGTCTATTTGATTTATTTGGAAATGCTAAATTTCAAAAAATCTTACTTCAGCATCTGTTTTGCTAGTTGATACTGCTCCTTATTGTTTCGATTGACACCCGATGATTTAACCTTTTCGACCATATTTTTGGCTCTTTTTTGAGCTTCCATGAAATCGACGATAGACTTCATGAGTTCTTTCGAAGTTTTTTCTTCATATTCATAATCTTGATCTGGGAAGGAGGTTTCCACATTTTGGCTATTCACAGGCAAAGAGATCGGCTGTTTCGGGACGACTGTCTCGACACCATGTTGTTTTAGAAATCCATTTTCAACCCCTTGCTGTTTTGGAAAGATCGTTTCGACATTTGGTTGAGATCTAATGGGGTTGATGAGTGGCTTTTGGAAATTAGCGAATCGCTCGCTGCTAGCAACTTTTTGTGAGTTTGTACGTTCCCTCGACGAGGCTATTTTTTGAGGGTTTAATGTCGCGTAAGGATTTCTAGTCACGAGTGGATTTTGAAAAGAGTTGACATATTGTCTTCTG